>CAEGAF010025471.1:0-45133 GCA_903067075.1 Micropoecilia bifurca
ACACACACACACACACACACACACACACACACACACACACACACACACACACACACACACACACACACACACACACAACACCCTCATAATCTATCTCTCCATCTCTCAGACCGTGGAAGGATTCATTTTGTTTTACAGCGATTATTATTTTATAATTTTTTTCACCGATGTTAGCCAACCTTGTAACTATGACAACCTCAAGGAACTTAACCTCTGAGACATGTAAGTGTTTTAGGGTTGATAGTTAAAGGGCTAAAAAAATCTTTCAATTCTCCTTTAAGGTTGTAACCACCAGAATGATAGACGACGTTGTTTTTTTTAATCATTCTTCATGTTTAGATGATTTCTCAGTTCAGATCAGACAATAATCAGGCCTGGATGTGGCTTGTAAAAATGTCCCTCAGCTTTCTAAAAAAATATTATTCATCCCAGTGAATTTATGATTGAACAGCACCGGTATTCTCACATACTACCGAGTTGGTTTGGATGAGTTTTCTTATCCAAAATAAAATGTGGAAAATGTCACTTTGTATTTTACTCAGAGTATCATCAGCTGATGTAAAAATGTATTTGATGATCTGAAGCGTTTAGGAGTGATTTTTAAAAAAAAAAAAAAAAAGAAGAAGCAAAAACAAAAGAAATTGGTGTGAGGGAACTGATGTTTTCACAGCCCCGTTGCTCCAAGGTGCCAATAAGAACGTAGAACGCAGCCGCTGCTCCCTCCTCCTGCAGAGCTCTCACTTGGCGGATTGTTTATTATGCTGTAAACAAGCTGTAATTACTCTTTGCTCAGTGGCGCTGTGGTCCTGAATGATATGCTCTCTGTTCCGCCTGTGTCAACTCTGGCTCACATTCCCACCATTCAAGGTCGGCCCATGCACCGGGCCAGTAAATCCAGTTTGAGGAGCACCAGGTGAAATGTTACTCGGTGCGCTAGGTGCTGCTGGGATTTATGTGGAAAAGGTTTCTGGAGGTTCCACAGAAATGAAGACGCAAAGAGAGAGAGAGAAGGAAGAGAAGAAAAGAGGAAGGAAGGAAAGAAGGAAGGGGGAAGGAAATAAGAGAAGGAAAAAAGTTATCAAGATAAAAATAGAAGGAAGGAAGGAAAGAAGGAAGGGAGGAAAGAACAAAGGAAGGGAGGCAGGAAAGGAGGGAGGGAGAAATGAAGGAAGGGGAAGGAAAGAAGAAAAGGAAGAAGGTAAGAAAGGAGGAGGAAGGAAGGAAGATTAGAAAGATAGAAACACAAAGACAAAAGGAAAGAAAGAAGGAAAAAGGAAAGAAATACAGAAGAAAGACAGAAGGAGTTAGAAAGAAAAAAAGAAAGAAGAAAAAGGAGAGAAGGAAAAGCAATCGTGAGAGTACCCTGTACTCGCCACATGGGTGAGGATAGCGTTACAGGGTCTCTCTTTGGTTTCATAGGGTTCACTGAAGCATAGCCACAAGTGAAACCTGACCTGGAGGTAAACAAGCAGCAAGTGGGTGGTGTGAAAGGGGCCGGTGGTGTACATGAAACTCATCATCGGGCTCTTTGGGCACGGCTGTCTCTTCTCCACATTTGACACCTGCAAGTGACAGACTTCCACGACATCTCGGTGTCGGTCGCTGGGATCTGTTTGCACCGAAGGTGTTGTAACGTGGACAAAGGCCAGGGGTGGAAACTCAATAACACGCGGTGACGCCGACTCCGGGCCCATTAGGGAGTTCAGTACCCGTCGGCCAGCTCTAACACACGGCTGAAATCTTTCCACTTCGCACATCAGTTGTGAAGTATTTGAGTCTGCTTTGACCTCCTCAAGTAGGTGGAACACCGAATGCACGGTTCATAGTCGCAGGACAGCCGAGACCCCGGTGGATTGAGAGATGGCATTCCTCTGTCAGGATGAGCGAGAACGTCGGAGCCCGGCGTTTCAAAGGGACGCAGGAGTTCATCCTGCCATCCATACGAAGTGACTACACAAAACTGAGTCCAGTTAGAGTGACAGAAAGGGATGTAGCTGCAAAGTTAACAACTTGTTGGTGGTTTGTGTGAAAAGTAAACTTGATTGTAATCGTCCCTTTCAGGTTTAGTCAGAGAACAAATCTAGATTGCTCATTGTTAAAACTCCCCTGCTGTTCTGGTCCAGTTTGCCTTTTTTGTGGCAAGGAACGACGGGAACAGCAGCTACCTGAGCATTTGTTTCGGCAACATTAGCAGTGATCATGGCTCCTGTTGTGTAAACATAGGGTTCAAATTGACCTGATGCCCCATGACAGGATCCCAGCTGATGTCAGTCTGCATGTATATGGTGAATCTTTAGACATTTTGTCATGTTACAAATAAAAACGTACATTATAAGTGACAGAACACAAAGTAGTGAAGTGTAGGGAAAATTACACATTTATAAAAGAGAATAGAAGTGCATTAATTGGTCAATCTACCAAAGCTAATTAAGATCATTTTTTGCAGGTCAAATATTTTAGCTTGTATGTTCCCTGTAAGTGGATGTGTCCTGAGTGGTCTGCAATGCCCCGTTAACTTGAATGTGTTCCAGTCGCTGCATGCATCATCTGACCTAATGTTTCGTTGGAATGGATGACAAAAATTTCCTAGATTAATCTCAAACTTTCTGAGTGCTTTTCTAGCAATATTTCAACTTTTCAAACTGAGAAATATCCAACATTTTCCCAATTTTTATACAATTTTATCCCATTTTTTTTCCAATTTCCAATTTTTCCAATTCCTGAAATTAATCTCAAAATATTTCCTTTCCTCTAGCAAATTTTTGACATTTAAAACTGAGAAATTTTCTTGTTTTATTGAAAATTTCTGTTTATTCTTGAAATATATGAGTTTTATTTCTAGTAAATGTATAACTTTTTAAACTCTGAAATTGAAATTGAGATTTGGCAGAAATTCGCCCCTTTATTCAGTCTACATCGGCTCTAATACGCCACAGTAGACCAGCTTATTGTTGGATTTATACTGCCTGAAAATAAGAATATGTATTTCAATGTAGAATTTTAAGCACAAATTGTGATGGTTGTGTGTGCAAACATAATTGCATTTAAAAAAGAAAAAGAAAAAAGAACAAGCACCTAGAGGAAGTGCTGGAACAGAAAGGAACGTTCTGCTCTTATTGTAATTTGGGGTTTGCTGCTCACACCCGCAGTGTCGCCTCTGCATGCAGGAAGGAATGCAGAGCAGCATTCAGTCATCCAGCTCTCCTGTCCTCCATCACGTCAGCCACAGCTGTTGTTACTGTCCCTCAAAATCCAGTGGACGTCGACTCGGCACTGGGTCAGAGTTGACATCCAGGCTGATCCCACATGTTGCTCTGAGGAAGGATGGCTGGCAACCGAACAACAACATAGAACATGCAGCCATTTCAGTCAGTTTACCTTTGTCTGGTATTGAAATTTGAAATATGTGCTTATGCTTGTTGCATTTCACCTCCGTTCCACCAGGGTGCTCCAGAGGTGCCCTGAGGATAAACGCCAAGGTTCCCCACTCTGATGTCCGCAGTAACAGCTTAACACATCTTTTCAACATGTGCAGTGTTGGCTGTTCACCCTAAAAGTGGGCGTGTCTAGGATTCACCTGTCCATGGCTCCTGGTTACTGACGGTAAGCTGTCTTCCTTTGGTGTTTGTATATCTTTCACAACCTGAACCTGTAACCACGGTAACATCTGTACATCACTCATGCACACCATGAAGCTGCATGATACAACCACCTGGCCTCTGATGGACACACAACGTGGCCCCATTGAACTCATGCAGTCCGGATGCCATGACGACGGCCATCCATCACTGTGTACCAAAATAAGTTCTAACTTGACCGTGTCTGATTTTCAACTGAAGCAGCAACTGTAATTTTCTAAATAATTTAACACTACAGTCATGAATCAGGGTGTGTTTTTCAGACATAGTGCCTCTTTATAGCACAATCAAGTCAATCTAAAAGTTACCTATAGTTATAAAAATGCTCCGTATATTAAACATAACTTAAAAGGAATTTCACTTTGTAATATAACTCCTTCACATTGGCGTCTGTCTCTTTAAGAAGCTCCGACTCTTTCCGACACTTCATCTTTAGGAGGTCATCACAACAACTTTTCTTTATGAACCCTTTTGACGACATTACCAGCATTGCACCAAAATCTCTACTGAGCTCAGCAGATGCTCAGTTCCAACAGGTGTTTGCTAATTGCTGCTGGCTAGTCTCAAGGAGTCATCACTCAGAGAGAGCAAACATTTTGCAACCCTGAATGGTGTGTTTTTGATGAAGGAATAACATTATGACATGATGTAAAGATACAAAAAGTAGATTTTTCATAACAACAAACAATTTAAAAAAGGGAAAAATGCATTTAAAATCTTACTGTAGCTTTTTACGAAAATATTATACTTTTGGTGAGGTATAAATTTGGAAGCTCCCACGTTTAGTAAACCAAAACACGAGCATGTCACATCAGTCGCATATGATAGCATCATGAACATCATCACTCAGCATTTGGTGGGGGGGTTTCCTGTCTAAAGCGCTAACACTCGGTTTGGTGTGCTGCTCACTGTTGTATTAAGAGCGAACACCGTAATGAGTCTGAAAGAGGCGTTCAGAAAGAGCAGTTGGTGAAAAGTCTGGTAAGGCAAAAGTGAAAGTTTTACTTGACAAAAAGAAGAGCCTTCCCAATCCCTTATATGGAATATAAACCACAGAGGACTTTCAAGAGAACCGGTGGACCCGACCAGAAAAACGTCCCCATGAAACGAGATAGAAACACTGGTCCGCTTCGCATCCCCAGAACCAAACATTGAGAAGCAAAATTCAGCAGCACAAATCTGGAACAAACGTCCAGTAAACTGGAAAACAGCAGAAGAACTGAGCTGCTTTAAATCAACACCTAAACCCAGCTGTTTGGGGTTTCCTTTGATTAGTACTAAGTTGAACATTGATCAGCATAGTTGACTTGTATTTGCTTGATGATTTTGATGATGGCATTTGACAAAATGTAATGTTTGCTGCTTGTTTCATAATTGCGGACTTTGTCATATTTTTATGATGGAAAGCCCTTTGAACCGCCTCCTCGGTCAACTGTGCTGTATAGACCTCACTGCATGTCAACCAGAGTTTGTAACACAAACTATGTAACTTTTTCCTACAATGCATATTTTGTGACTATTTTGTAATGACGTGATTAAATCATTTGCAATCAGGCACAGGACAGACTTCTGAGCTGATGGACTGAGGAGGCACAGAGTATGACGGGCTTTGTTCTGGACAGCAGAGCCAGACCATGAGGATCACGACTTTGATTCCCCCCCTACAGAAGGATGAATCACCCCTATATTAACACTTAGCAACCCGCAGCTCACACGCCAATGTTAGCCTTAGTAACCACAGGTCTCCAAGTTATCAACACCAGAGTCTGAACACCCTGCTGTTAACCTGACTGCTGCTCCCTCCAGCAGCAACAGTTATGAGGCTCTCAGCAGCGATTTGCCTATTAAAGGAGAAATATATATATTTTGTTCAAGGACGTGCCTTTGACGGAGGCGAATTCAGAACTTTCAAGGGTTGGAAAACCATGTCGATTCAAACGATTCAACGTGGTGACAGGATTTCTGATGTGCTTCAAACACCCCGTACAGATAAGGAATACTTCGTAGGTCATATTTCTGTTGGCAGGCAGCTGTTTTCTGCCTGCCAAAAAGTGTTTCTGTGCAAAGCTCAGAATTTTTCCTTCAGTGTCTTTAAAGAATCCCGGCTACTAAAAAAAATCTGTCAAAGGATAGTGGAACGTGAGGGAGATCATTACACAATTCTCACCACCACGCCCTCCTTCTTGTCCAATAGTGACACCCATCAGTTGAACACTGTTAAAATTTAAACTCAAAATGCCTTTATCCATAAAATTATGTAAAGTTTGAGATCATTTTTGATTAATTGAGATTCCCAGTGCTGATCTCTTTCAGATGATCAGATGATAACAAAGAGGATTCATAAGTTGTCTCCATTTGTCTGTTGTCCACTCTAATATTTCCTGCAGAATGTCAATGTTTTTCTTCTACAAAAGTAGATTCCTTGACGCCTCCCATGGACCTTACCAAGCTCCGCCCAGAAACGCCCCTCCAAAGTCCCACGTGACTACATGTCTCACATTAACAGCTTAACTCCTATGTCTAAACATGGGATTTTTCATTTCTACTGACTCTGCAGAGTATTTCTGAGTCGATTAGTGTAGCATTTCTGCCAGATTTTCACAAAATATCAGCCACGACAATGGACAGGGGAACCAACAAGTTCATGTCATCTGTCTTGGACGACATCAAGGAGTTTGAGCCACACGATGCCTCCAACATTGTGCGCGTCACAGCGAAAAGCTACCAGTGGATGAGGAAAACAGCAGATCCTCAGCATAAATACAGCTGTGGACAAGATCACGGACGCCTATTGTTCTTGCAAGGCTGGGTAAGTCGGGCATTCATGCTTTTGAGGGGTCGAATGTGTCTAGGACTTATACACGGTACTCTGTACTAACGTGGCTAACATGATTACAGTTTAGTAAAAAACCTTTTCAGGTGAAATAAATTCTTTAATGTATTTCAGATACGGTACACATTGCATATTAATCTGTTCAGCTAATGTAAGGCTGTAACAGGCCTATTTATGTTTTCGTATCCGCCTGAATAATGTGCAGTTGCACCACTGCTGCCAATACCTCCATTACAAATGTGCGCAAATATTTGTCTATTTTCCATTAGTGTCAAAAAACACAACTTCGCAATTGCTGAATTTCCATTGAATAAGAACGGAAATTAAAATAACATTAACAAGGTTTTTCTGTAATAAATCATTAAAAATAATACATGAAATGTATTCAAAATTCAGAACTCATCATCTATCAGCCAATCAGAGGAGACGTCGGGGTGCCGTTGAGGCGTTTGAGCGATAAGCCCCGCCTTCTTGGGAGTGGCTACGTATGCGGTCTGTAGTCCGTGTGTTTACAGACGAGCTATGATTCAACAGACAACTTTCTATGAACAGTGATGCTGTGTGAGCTGTGGTGGAGCCAGCAGCACATTGAAAAAAAAAAAAAATTGTCCATAGTCCTGCTAGCACTTCCTGTCGTCTTCAACCACAACTAACATCCCGCCGTTGATCAGGTGACTCGGCTGATACTTGTTCCCATCGCAGTTTTGCCATGTATTTTGATACGGATGAAAAACCACCTCATCCAAGCGCAATTTTTTTTTATCAAAACGTAATTTTTTTCCAAAATTGCTGCGTTTCCATTAAACATATTTTTTAAAATATTTTTTAATTTTGTTACATAATTTCAATTTGTGCAGTTTTATTGCTAATGACGAGAAAGCTGTGCACTGGTGGTGATATAATTCTGTCGACACTCTTCAGGAACAGACCTGTGTCCCGAACCGACCTGCTGGACATCCTTCGAATTCCTGGTCGCTTCAGGTGAAATGAGGTCAGCTGTGTTTTCCTTCAGCGTTTCCACTACACACCTTTACAAAACTGCACAAAAACTGCAGTTCTCAATGCCAGAGTCCTACATCTGTGTCCTACACACCTGTATTACATGGTGGAACTAGCTTGATCTTCCAGTTAGCTTCAAATTTCTCAAACTGGGAAATTGCTAATAAGTCTGCTTAATGGCAACAGTCCCATTTGGAGAGAAAAAACCAACATGTTTTTTAATGAAACATTTTTATGGGAGGATGAAGAAAGTTAATGGAAGAGAATTGATCTTTTGATCTTACAATATGTTATTATCTAAATCCCAAATCACCCAAAGAGAAGCTTTTAGTCATTGTGAGTGTGCAGATTCAGGTTAAATCACCTGTCACCTTATTTTCTATTTTTATTTGATTGTGCAGTCACAGCCTGCTGTTAACTTCTTGTACTTTCCTGTTTGTCCTCTGAGCGATACTCACATGTTCCTTGGAAATTGAATCAGTTGGGAACAATTGAGCGCAGTGTGTCAGCTTAAGCACAGACTATGAGGAAATCATCTGTGTTTGTAGAACAATGACGGCGCGACAACATGAGAAAATCTGACCAAGCATACAGAGTACAGAGTCTTTGAAATCCACTATGGTTCATATGATATAAATACAAATGACATGAAAGTGGAAAAAGATAGTGAAAATGTTTTTAGTATATTGTCAATATATTACACTTCCTCAAATCGATTTCTTTCTTCCTAAGACACATTTGATATTAATATCTGCTGCAGGATCAATGTTTGCTTGCACCACAAACACAGGCATGTAGGTAGGTACTGCCACAGAGGTCTGACTCAGTAGGAAGATTACTCGAGGTGTGGTCCCGTTAGGTGTATCTGAAAGAAACACAAGCAGAACTTGATCGCAGTAATTGCACAGAACAATCAGGCGCTGATTTGTTTGAAAAATTGGTTTCCAGAACCGCAACAGCTTATAATTTGGTAGACAAATTCTTGGCTTTCTCTATTTCAGAGAAGGCCATAATCCATTAAAGCTCAGATATGAAGCATTAATATCTTTTGATGAGTTGTAGTGTAATTTCTAGCATACTTTTTATAGTTTGTGACTTTATCAGGCCGAGGCAGGTTAACATCCCATGCGTGATTATCATTAACTGCATTTCCACTGACATTTTGTTAGCTCTCACTTCAATTTGACATTTCAAAAATAAATTTGCTCAATGGAAACACCAATTACAAAGAAAACCCTCCATATTTGATGTAAAATTTTGGCAC
Source organism: Micropoecilia bifurca (assembly GCA_903067075.1). Lineage (NCBI taxonomy): Eukaryota > Metazoa > Chordata > Actinopteri > Cyprinodontiformes > Poeciliidae > Micropoecilia > Micropoecilia bifurca. Next base: position 8,735 of record CAEGAF010025471.1, read on the forward strand.
CAAGATGAGGTGGTTTTTCATATTGAAATATGTTTATTCTGCAGAACTGTAATGGAAACACTCATTGCATCACACGGGTCACATGACAACAACTGGATGTTGCCACTGGTGCAAACAACAAAGAAGACAACAGGAAGTCAATTGAGGATGTTTCTTAACGGCTTATCATGTTATCAAACCCACGTCATTTAATTAAGTTTATTTAATTTCTTATTTATTCTTATTTTAACGACTGCAAAATTGTGTGTTTTCTACATTAGAGAGATATTGACAAAGTTTTGTCCACATTTGTGTTAGAAATGCAGCTGCTAGTTTCTACTTGGTATCAAATGTCCTCTGCTGCAAACGTACAACATTCACTTTGTGAACATTCACAAAGTTTGTTTTAAAGAGTCAGTAGTTAGAGTTAGGGGTAAGGATAGGGTTCCATCATGCAGGACATCAACATTAGTTGATCTCCCACTAATGTTGGAAAAACACAATTTCACAATTGTGGTGTTTCCACTAAATAAAAAATAGAGTTAAAATCTCGTGAATAAGTTTGTGCAATAAGTCATTAAAAAGCATGCTGCCTACCACTTCCTGTTGTCTTCTTTGTCTACTACTTTTTCTCCAGTAGTAACAGCTGGTTGTTGTTCACGTCTAATGTGTAAAAAGCATTTCCAGTGAAATATACTATTTTTAATATGGCTGAAAAACCTCCTCAGCCATATCCTAGAGCAAAAATCTTATCAAAAAACATGAGTGTTTTTTCAAAATTGATTTTTTTTTTTATTTCGTATATTTAATTTTATAATTCCCATTTGCACAATTTTAATGTCAATGGAACTGCAGCTATTGAGGCTTTTGAAGTATAGGAACACTGTACCAACTATTAAGAATGGTGGAAATGGTATCATGCTGTGCGGCTGCTTCACTTCCAGTGATGTTGTTTCGTCTCTTAAGTGAACAAAACAAGCTGGATTTTTGTTTTTCGAAGGGAATGTGCATTCTGCATAGCATGATTCCAGTTAGCTACCCTGGAGGGCCCATAATTGTTGCTATAATATCCAGCAAAGGTGGGTCATAAAGTCCAAAAAGACATACATTTCCTGTTGTTGGTCCAGATCAGGATCGGTCTATATTCACATCCAGAAGCGAACTGCACCAGAATTTGTTTAGAACCAGACTGACACCCACTCAAAACGTGGATCTGGGTTTGGTTGTTTGGTTTGCATCAGGATTTGCTTGAGTGTATTCACACCTGGACAAAAGGTCCAGACCAATGGGGGAAATGAACTCTGGCTTGTTCACATGTGACAGGTATGACTACACCCTAACACACATATTTGTCTTTCCCAATTATTAGTAATTAAAGGGACAGTGTTATGTAGTGTCCATGCACATAATGCCATTTTATATCATAAGTAACTATGTTACCTTCAGTTATAAAAATGACATATATATCAAATATGAGTTAAAAGAAATTCGACTTCATAATTTAACACCTTGAAATTGAGCCTCTGTCTCTTTAAAATCGCCTGTTTTTTCTGAAACTCCAACTTCAGGAAGTCATCACAACATGGCTCCTCTTTTAACAATGTTTTTACCAGCGTCGCACTGAGAAGTAGCTCCTATAATGAGCTCAGTAGATGAACAGTTCCATCAGGTGTTTGCTAATTTCTACTGGCTAGTCTGAAGGAACTCAGTAGGTGAACCACACGAGTCACCCAAAGTACAAGAAGTAGGTGAAAGGCTGCTCTGTGAGGCAGAAGCTTGGAAACTGCAGCTCTGAGGAGGAGCTTTGTCCTCAAAAGCGGGGCTGGGCCCACTCAAGTGTTTTTGCTCCGCTGAATGGTTACCATGGAGATTAACGGTTTTCTCAGACATGCATGAAATAATTAGAAAAACACTCCAGGTATGTTTGTGATGAAGGAATAACATGATAACATGATGTGAAGCTCAAAAAGGCTGATTTTACATAATGTTGGCCGTTTAAGAAGAAACTGCCTCCTTAAAGCAAACTAAACAGTCATCATGCTCTTTACAGTCATGGGTCATTTTTGAACCAATGATTTGGTTAAAACAATAATTTCTTAATCTGGAAAGTTTTCATTCTGGAAATATGTGTCTGCAGTGAAACATCAATCTATTTGAAAGCTTTTTCCACATCCTTTACCAGAATTCCAGTGTGTGTGTGTGTGTGTGTGTGTGTGTGTGTGTGTGTGTGTGTGTGTGTGTGTGTGTGTGTGTGTGTGTGTGTGACTGGCCATACATGTTTGTGTCCTACCAATCTGCAGCAGAGGCTGCTATTGCAGGAAGAAGGGAGACGTGGTGGTTTCTGCTGCTATAGTTCTGTGTGATGATGATTTTTTTTTTTTTTGCATTCCCTCTGAGAGCCTTGCCTTCATTGCACACAACAAAATACCTCCATTATGGTTTGGGAACTATCTGGTCTTGGATCATAATGTGGACATTCACAACCACACCTGCAGCTCCGGGGAGTTTCTTCAAGCATTTTTTTCTGGAAATACTTCTGGAAATACACACTTAAAAGCAGGTTGGATTTGACGTCCACGCAGAGATGATTGAAAACTTGCACATGCAGCCTTCTGCAAACTAATCTCTCCCCTTTCGGTCACATTTAGGTTATAAATCTGCTAGAACTGAAAATTTGGAGCACAGCCAGACCGACAACATACTTCGGCTCTTTCCAGCTGCCTTCTGTACTTTGGCTTCTAAAACGCTCTTTGTCTGACAGAACTTTTCTCTGCAAGATGAATTACACAACTGTCAGTAAACACCACCCAGTCAGCTAAGGAGGAGCCTTAATCCAGAAAAAATCAGAAGAGACATTTCAACAGACACGTTTTACCGTTGCATTGTTACATTAATCTTTACGGTAATCTGAGTGACACAGGCCAGATTTTTTTTCAGCTTTTCCCTTTAGCCCACAAATTTGAATCTACTCTAAATCTCCAGGCACTTCATTCCAAGCAAGTGTTTTTTCTAAGTCGCTTGATAAATGCATTTATAACAATAACATGAAATAAAGAAACTCGGCTTCTACATTTTTTTTCTCCTTCTAAAATGACCGTCAGTTCAGTGTGTGTGTGAAGCTCCTAACTCCATGTCTCATGATCAGAACCATGTGTGTGTCACATGGAGGGCTCACTGGATTTGTTTAGGCTTCATTCTGAATAAAAGTGCAGGTTCCCTGAGGACAACTGAGAAGTACGTCATTTATTAAGCAACTCAGCATAGTTTTATACACAGGAAACGGCACATGATGTTTTATTTGTGTTTCTTGCTGAGTGGATTAAAGCAAATTCTGATTGGTGTTAGCTTGTACTAAGATCAGGGTAAAAATACTGCCATTAACACACATTTCCCCATGTGTGTAAAACATGTCTTGATGAAAAGCATTAGTAGGGAAGTGACACTCCCATATTATTCTACGGCGCGCTACAGTCTGGTAGGGCTGTGTAGAAACGGCACACCCCTGTCCTCCTTGCAGTGTGTTTCTCCGTCCTGGTGCTGTGTAGATGTGAGTAAAGGTGAGGCGTTTTGAAGCTCCTCCTCTCTGTCAGGCCAGACGCTGAAGTTCAGCGCAGCGACGCAGCGACTCCTGCCAGCAACTCCGTCTCTCTGCAGCATCTCCCTAAAGTTTCATTTAGGGTCGTTTACACACACACTCTCACACACGCGCACGCGCACACACACAAACCTTATGAAAGTAGGTGTTTTTCTCACATATTTGAATATATGGAAATATTACAAAATGATCTAATAAAACAGTTCAACTAATTAAGGCTACATTAGGACACCTCCAAGTTAATTACCTGTTATAGGGGCAGTGATATGTGTTTAGTAACAAGGTGCTAGTAATCAAGTAACTGTTTTAAAATTGCTCTATATAACAAATATAACTTAAAACAAATTTCACTTCATTATATAGCCCTGTCAAATTGGCTTCTGTCTCTCCTGCAGAGAAACTCCTGCTCTTTCTGAAACTTAAGGAAGTCATCACAACATGGCTCCTATAATCTTTAACAAAGTTTTTACCAGCATTACACTGAGATGTAACTCCTTTAATGAGCTCATCACATGTGCAGTTCCACCAGGTGTTTGCTAATTGCTGCTGGCTAGTCTGAAGGAGCTGCTCTGTGAGCCTCAACTTTGAGGAGGAGCTTCGTCTTGAAGGCAGAGCTAAGTCCACCCAGGTGTTTTGTACAGTTGCCACAGGAAAACAAAGGAGTTCTCAGATATACATGAGAGGATCAAGGCAACACTCCAGGTATGTTTTTGATGAGGGAATAACATTATAGCATGATGTAAAGCTACAAAAAAGTCAATTTTATATAACACTGCCCTTTTAAAATGGTTAAAATTAAACACATAGATCACATGTTAACAGTCAATATTTTGAAGGGTTCTCCTGCTATGCATCATGCATTTTTGGTTGAGATTGCGATCCACAGAGCGGTTTTAGGCTTTCAGGTAAAAGGTAGCAATTTACTTCAGAAGTACAAACAATATGTTTTTAGATCTATGTTTCTTGTGTGTTTTTCATGGGTTTTTTTCATAATTTTACACAAATATTAAGATCCCACAGAAGACAAATGAAACATCTTTTTTATGCAAAAGTTTTATATTTTTCTTTATTTCAGAATTTTAGAATAGAAACAAAATGGTTGTTAGAAAAATTACAACAATTTTCCTATATTGGATATTTCTGAAAAATGTATAAGTTGTGTTTTTTTCAAAATGTCAGATATACTTACTGGGACTAGAGACAAAAATGGCTCCCTGGATTGCATCAGTTGCAGACCCTGGTTTAGAATGTAGTGTACAAGTGGAGAAGAGTCAAGACAACCTGCAAAACACCTGGATCTGACAGACTACAAGCTTTGTTTACAGGGAAAAATGCAAGAAAAAAAACGTAAAGCATATTCTGAGATTTACCAAAGGGAATGACTTCTGCAGTAATAGACTTTGGACAGATGAGTCTAAAATGAATTACTTAGACAGTAGAAAACAGAACATGTTTGGCATAAACCAAATACTGCTTCCCATGATGCAAACTTCATTCCGGCAGTTAGTATGGAGATAGAATTAAAGGAATTAAAATGAAGAAATAATTCTTATAGATAACCTGCATAGCAAAAACAATCCACAATAAACTGTCAGTTATGAATATGGTTATGAATTAACAACAAAAGACTACAGGAAATGGTGATGAGCCTTTGACCTCATTTCACATCCTGTAAAGCAGTGAGGAGGTAGAGCTGGACCGCTTAGTGATTCTACAGATAGAAAGATTCTCCAAAAATATACATCATGTTTGCTTGAAGCTAAACAGAAAAAGCTTCAGAAAAAAAGTTATCAAAATATACATTCTGCAAAGGAAACAGCTCAGCTAGGTTATCAACAAGCAGCAAAGTGAATAAAGGGACAGGTGTAGCATGAACATCAGGAATTCGTATGTATTGTGCAGCATCACAATGACTTAACCTTTCTATAAGTTATCTGTAGCTGTGGCAAATGTGCACATGGCACATGTGCAAATGTGCACATAACCTTCTCCATACTATGCCGATTTAGAAAACAACAAAAAACTATTTTGGTATTGAGGGGTTTCCATTAAATAAGAAAAGGAATTGAAATCACACAAGTAAATCTGTTCATGTGATGAATCAGTAAAAATCATGGCAGTGACAGATGTAAACTGTTAAATGAGATATATTCATATTTCAGTCATCAGAGGAGATGTTGCATCTTATTCAGGCTCCGCCTACTTGGGAGCAGCTATGTATGCAGCGTTTTGGGGAAATTGCAGTCAGCGGTTTTACAGAAGAAGAATAATTAAGAAATAGAAAGTCCAACACCAGAAACCAGCACATGAGAACATTCTCACTGGGAATATTTCTGGCAGCTTCAGAGACACTCCTTCAGTTGTCCCTTAGAAGAGAGGCTTTAAGAGAAGACCATTTCCTGAATATAGCGTCTTTTAAAGTACACACTTCTGTACTTTAAAAGATCCGCTTCAGCCAGTGACATGGAGATCTGGGGGAAACTTCAGAAATAAAGGTGCTTTGCAAATGTTTTACAATAGAAGAAGAAATGATAAGATGTGTAACAACTAGTTAGATACAGGAAGTTTATCATCTTTTACTTTATGTCAGAGCTCTACAGAAAGCAGGATTGAGGAAGAAAGATGATTGCTTGTTTTATAATTGGTTACCATTTATGTTTTTATGGTGTAAAACACTTTGAAATGGAGTTTTGACTGAAGTTCAATCTGGAAGACTCTAGGCGCACCTGGCTCACCAATCAGCGCCTCCCTCTCCGCAACCTGGACCTATTAGCACCGGTCCAAGCCTCACTCCAGCCAATCGTCGTCCAGGCTCCAGTTTAAAAGGACATCCACCCCAAGGCCTCTTCTGCTCACCAGCCGCAATCAACCCACCGCCGCCCATCTCCACCTCCAGCTTCCGGCTCTCAGGCCTCATCCTCCTCTGACCACCCCCACCATTACAGGCCCCGGGGGTCTACATTCCTATGCCGCATCAGGAATGTTCATCGAGCTTATTGAAGTCCAGCTCGACGTCCCGGCCTGAACGCCAAAGAACTTGTGTTTATTTGTATGTTCATTTTGTCATTAAACTCTTTTAATCGCTTTTCTCTCTCCGTCCAAGTCTCTCCAGATTGAACTGCCTTGTTGCTGAAATGTCATATACAATTAAACTTTACTTGACTAAAATGCTTGAGGCTGGGGTGGAGGTTCACCTTCCAGGAGGACACAGCCCTCAAACATAGTGGGGTTGTGACGGGTGTTGGTGTCCATCTCAACGGGTGAGAGGTGAGGTCACCCTGGACAGGTCACCAATCTATTGCAGGAAAATACATCATCAGAAAGAGAACATCAACACAGGCCTCATCTTGTGTTTTGACAAAGTTTTTCAACTTCAAAACCTCACAAAATCATGTCAACCTGCCAAAAGACATGGTTTCAAAGTTAGATTTCTAAAAATAGAGACTCAGTGTGTGTGTGTGTGTTTTTTGTACCAAACACAGCTGTTCCCCAGCGGTCAGTGGAGGCAGCAGATGGAGAAACTCATGTTTATTTTTGCAGCAGCAAACCCTGAGAAATCTGCTGGAGAGGACCCTGTTCCCATGGAGACCCACATCTGTTGTGTGTGGAACAGAATCCAGGTATTAGAGAATGTCAGTGATGGTGAACTGCTGGCCAAAGTCATTGGAAAATCAAACAAAAATGGCATGAAACACAAACACGCTACACACCTTTGCGGTTTAGGAGACCATTTTGACTTCTAAGGTGTTTATGGGGACACACACACACACACACACACAGGGCTTGCTAGAAGGTTCACACATAACCAGCATATACATTAAGGACATAGACTAGCTCCTAAGTTGGGAGAAAAACCTCTAAGACACACCGAGCTCATTAGCTACCCGCTAAGGCTCACGTGGCCTGAGAATGCTGGTGTGTGTACCTGCGCGTGTGAGTGGTGTTGGTTAAGAGGAACCGACATGTAAAGGTTCACACACACATTCACTGAGTGCATTTTGCTCTGTCAGAATCAAATGATCCAAACAGATCCCTTCTGTTGCTTTTAGGCAGTTGCATCTTCATCAGAAATGATTGCTGCATCCAATCATTTCTGCATCCAATCATTGCACTGACAAGTGCAACTCATGCAGGTGTGTGTGTGTGTGTTTTCTTCTGCTCTGGGTTACAGCGCAGTGAGAGGGAAAATACCTCCAGAACTATGGCAGATTACGGGGGATTACATGGTAAACTCAGCATCAGGATGCTTGTGTTTTTGCAGTCCAGAAAGTGAGAAAATGAGTCAAAGTTCAAAGGTAAATATGCTGACCTGACATCGCTTAGAGCTGCTTTAGTATTGCTGACGGAGTGTGTGTTACTATTCTGCAGCAGCACAGGTTCCGCCCAGAAACAAAGTGTCAGAGCAGTTGAGTGATTGGATTAGCAGATCAGGTTATTTTGATCTGAAAGCTGCAGCTGGCGTTGGAGCCAGTCCAGACTGAGGCGTAATGTCATATATTGCAGGAGCAACGCCCTGCTGCTGGCTTCACCCACAGGAAAAATATTGGGTACTGATTGTAAACGTACACAGTAAAAAATTAACAGCAATATTTTGGTTTATTTAGCGTATCAAAAAGCCCTGCGACACCCTGGACTGTGACCTGTCCAGGTTGACCTCGCCTCTCGCCCGGAACGTTAGCTGGGGTCAGCAACCCTCCTGACCCCACTAAGGGACAATGGTGTAAATAAAATGGATGGATGGATGAATGGATGGATAGCTTATCAAAAAGAAAAAAATGTAGGTGTTCATTTTTCAAACTCATATATTCACCATACATTTATAATTATCTGTCGTATCTAAATATTTAGGTCCAACCTAAATATTTAGCTAATATGCAAATTAGTTTGCAAGATAAATATTTAGTTTGCTTGTTAATTTTTTTAGCTCATTTTAGAAATTGTTCTTTATTTTGTGAGTTCATTAAGGGATCATTGATTTGCTTCTTTGTAATTTTGATACAAAAGAAACTCCTCAGAACATTGTTTCATTTTCTATATTTGTGGTCAACTCTCACCCACATCCACAAAAATGGTTTTGTGTTACTGCTAGTACTACTTGTTGTGTACTAGTTGTAAACATCTACTTAAATGTGAATGCCTCAAACTTTGTATCTGACCTGTTTTTGAATTTCTTCAGATTGGTGCACAACATGTGACATCTTTCAGCCTACTTCATGATGTCCGGCTCTATCTGAGGGATTTCTGGATTCCGCAGGTCTGGAAGTGTCAAATATATCTCAGCTTTCTAAAAATAATTCCAACTGAACTAATTTAATATAAATTGATTATTTGAAACATTTAAATGTGACAAAAAAGCAAAATCTGTGAGGGAGCAAACATTTTTCATAGCAGCATATATGGAAACATGTCATTTAGTCCACATTCAGATGTGATTATCAAACCTAATGAAGGCCTGGTAAAGCTTTAAAGGAAATATCTGTGGATTCCTCTATTTAAAGATGGTTACTGACTGCTTTGACTGCCTGTCAGAGGCTCCAGCACCTGCTTGTAAACCAGGGATATCCAAACGTTTTGTCATGTGGGTCAAAATCATTAGCTCAAAATTACTTGCGGGACAAAAAAAAAAATTAAAAATGTTAAACTAAAATGACCAAAAATGTAATTAAAAAAACTCAGCTAAACTATAAATTGAGCATGAATTATTTTAATAAATAATCCTATGATGTTTTCATAGGATCGGGATTGTTGATTCTAAACTTTAGATGTTTTTTCCTTGTTAAATGAAAAGCATCTAGTTTGCTTATAATTTCAAGCTTAACAAAAACTTAAAAAACATTTTTTTCTATTTTCAGCAATAAGGACAACATCTTAGTCAGTCTTCATTTTAAAACACGTGCTTTACTTAGTCAAGTTAAATACAGCAAATAAAAGCAGATCTCAAGATCCCAAGGTGGACTTTAGACTACAAGTCAATATGGTTGTGGTTATGACATAAGCAAAACAGAAAGCTTGGAAAAAAGAACCATTTTGAATTGCATCTAACTTTCCTGTAAGTAGATTTTGATGTAAAATGCATAGTTTTGTTTTAATTTATTCTTGAGTTGGGGTCCAAATGAGTCCAGGGGCCACAAATGGCCCTTGCTGTAAACAAATCTCTTTACATATGATTCTCATTTGCATTTTTCAACAAATCTTTTTGTTTCATAGTGATTTGAAGAGGAGCATGCAATCCAGAACACTCCTCTTCAGATCACACCAGTCTTTTACACTGAGCTTTCACTCAAAAGAGAAAACGTCATTCTGCAGCACATCCTCTTTAGAAGATAATCTGAAATGCAGATTAAAAACGTGCCTCTTGTGTATTCAGAACAGAGCAGCTGGTTTACACAGGGGAGACAGGATTGAAGCTCGGCCTACACATGCAGGAAGAACTCGCCTGAGTTATTCAAAGTTGCTTCCTAAAATGAGAGTAAACGCTGATGACAGAGGCCCAGAGGTCAGATGTGAGAGCGAGTTATAGATCACCGAGCTCCTCTGTTTGTGCAGCCTGTCGACCTTATCCTTTCCCCTCTGAACTGTTTATGTTTAGCTTCGCTTTTTACCTCTGACTCTTGTTTAGCTTAGCAGGGAACATGTTAGCAAGCAAGCAGAGGAGGAGAGTTTGCCCACTGACCCAAGTAAGCCTATTACAGAATTATGGCAGCAGCTGAGACTTTGCAGTGACAAGATGCTCACACGTTTATCACCTCCGATGTGTTTAGTCCAGTTATGAGTTGTCTTTTCACATTTTCAGACTTTCTTTTTATGCTATGAAATGCTCCCGGTTTGAGACACTGTTGGTGTTGGGAGATGTAGTGAGAGGCCAGGAGAGGAACTAAGTGTCTTCACCTACTTCAAAGTAAATCACTTCACCTCTTAATCGTGTTATTAATCACCTCTGCCAATGTCGCCTCCCACAGTGTGATTTCTGTCCAACAACTCATGAGCCGAAAAATTTTCAATTTCATACCAATAAACATGTCTGAATCTATTCATGTCAAGCTGTTAATCTGTTTTTTTCTGAGATCCTTGAAAGTGAAAAGAAAAAAAAGCACAAAAAGTGGAAACATGGATTCTGCTTCCCTCTAGTGGCCACCACCCTGCATTACTCCTCTAAGTTCTAGACCAGTGTTTCTCAACCTTTTTTGGCCCAGAGGAGCTGCGCCAAAAGCTAACAGAAGCTAACAAATACTGAATAGAAGAAGAGCTGCCATCGATACAGTTGCAGCCAAGCATGTTTTAATGTTACACAATACAGTTTTACCAAGTTGCTCAAAGTCTAAACTGGCATTGTTGTGCATTTAAGGTGTAAAGTTTACCTTCAACCAATCGCCCCCCTAAGGCATCCCAGCGCCCCCCTTTTTATAAAAATGTCCACCAGCGCCCCCTGCCGTCCTCTGGTACCGCCCACGTTGAGAACCAGTATTCTAGAGAAATGTCATAGATTCAATATTAGGTTTAAAATACTATATTGAAGTCCCACTTTATGGTGTTTTGACAAAACAGTTTGTCATGAACGTCTAAAACGTATTTCCTGTGGTTAGAAACTGAGAGTATTATCTATTTTGAATTCTGTTTTTTTTATATAGATCAGTGATTCTTGAAAATAGGGACAAAATGGGTTTTAATTTTCCCATATTTTTTTTGTTATTTCTCAAATTTATGTATACAAATATGTCAAATAACCTTTTGGAAATGTAAAGATGCTGAGGTACAGGCTCCCAGTTGCAACATTTTATTTTAAAAAAGTACATTTTTAATCGACCTGACCCAGAACGTTGTCACCACCATTTGACAAAAATACATCAAAAATAATTTTTAATGACCCTATTTTTGATATTTTACTCATTTAACAGACAAAAGCTTCTCAAGAAATAAAATAAATATTATTTAAAACGAAAAACAACAAAAAATACTCACAGAATGAGAAATGATCATCTTTCCTGTCTAACTGGTTCGTTCTCACAAACGTCAGCCTGCAAGACAAAGAAATAAAGTTTAGTGATCAAATGCTGGCAGGGGGCCAATATTCAAAGACTCCGCGTCGGCGGGTCATTGACGTCAATCTGTGACGTGTGAGTCAGGGTTTGAATGTGCAGCTTGAGGATCAGCTGAGCCAATCAGGTGCAGGCAGGAGACCGCACAGTCAGTACAGTATTTAAATCAAGGTCACAAAGTTTTTATTTATATATTTTTAAAAATTCCGTATAAGATATACAATCGATTTCAAATTATACCATAAGGTATACTTCATAATAAAAACACTGAAGTAAAAGTAAAAAGCACAGCGTAGTAAAAATATTAATAAAAATAATCCCCCCCATCCCCGAAAAAAAAAATGTAAGAAGTTAATACTTAACTGTGGAAACAGCTACGTGTTGTGTTCACCTTCACAATATTTGCTATCAAAGTTTTGTGTAGACTTGTAACAGTAATGAAAGGTTTAATGAAGCCTGACCACATGGTGGCGCCTCTCTCCACTCCAAGTGTTTCAGACAACGTTTCAATTTGCCAAATTTTTCCTGTCCCGTGTTGCAGTGGCGTTTCTCCTGCAGTCAAAGGTCAACTCTCCACCAGCCCATCAGAGAATCATCACATTGATATAGAAAACATGCAAAATCAACAAGCACCGAACAACCAGGCCAGATGTTCTCTACTCAGAGGGAAGAGGAGGAAGATCTTCCTTCCAGAGACTTCCTGCTTTCTCTTCCACATAATAAATGCATACTTTGGAAGTCATAGCATGTCACTATTTCATGTTGAAACAAATGTCTCCTGAGATGTTTCTTGAAGCGAACAGGCATGTTGGAACATCTGGTCTGTCAGCAGGCCCCGCCGCCCTGGTTTCCAGGTGAAGAACATTCCTCCAGACGACACATTTTTACGTTCTTAAGGTAGTTAACAAATCCTTTGAAAGTAAACTTTTTTGTTCCCGTTAAGCGTCACCAGAAATCTCAACAACGTAAAAACGAAGAACATTAAAACATGTGTGTTGGTTTGGTTTTGAGTGATTTAATCTGCCACATCATTTTGTTAAAGTGTGAAGATGTTTGCATTCAAACGAGTCCTTCACTCTCCTGCTGGTTCAAGAGATCATATTGAACAGGGAGGTGTTGGGCTGGAAAACACATCAGAACAACCTGAGAGGTACAAAAGAAAAAGGGAGACAGTGGAAAATGGTCCAATCTGAAGACACAGCAAAGACAAAGCTAAGGAGGTTTTGTTCTCAAGAACAGTTAGTTCTATAAACACAGCAGATTCACTTTCTGAGAAACAGAAAAACAGCATTTCAGACAAAAATCTATGTGATTCCCCATAAACCTGGCATTTTATAATCAAACTATGTTGCCATATGAACATAAGGTTCATAAGTTTGAGATCTGACTCCATGGCAGCAAATAATGAACTAATGTAAGTCTTGTTTTAAGGATTTCTAAGCCTTTAAAATCGACTCAATCATATTTACAACTTTGAAATTTTGAAGATTTGAAGATTTCTAACAACAAATCTATTTTTCATTTTCAAAGTGTTTTACATAGAAAGAGTCATTAATATTAACCTCACACTTAAACATGACTTCTGTGTCGGTAACTTTTTTTATTCAGACTTTTGATGCTGCAGAATGTGGTTTCACCCATATATGCTGGCAATCGAAATGTCTGTATGATTGAACTGAAGTGACGTTTTTTGGAAAAGTTCCTTGAGGCAATATTTGTTATGAAATGGTGCTTCAGCAACTGAACTGAATCAAACTTCTGGCTTTATCTAACTTATAATTTTGTTATTTTAACTATTTTATTTTTAACCTGGATTTTATGCTTGACATACTTATTTGGGTAAGACTTTTTGTCAACACTAACAAGTAAGTATCCCTCTTGGCATGCACCCTAATAACTGATTAAGACTTTATTTATTCATCACTGAGGGTGCCACTCCAATTTTGTTATATTCTTGAAAGACAATATATATAAAAAAATCTTATGTAAAATTGACTTTTTTTTTTAGCTTTACATCATGTTGTGATGTTATTCCGTCATCAAAACATATCTGCCTTCATTCTTTCATACATGTTTGAGAAATCTCCCATGGCAACCAGTGCTGTAAAAACAGTTGTCAGAGGAGCAACGACTTCCTGAAGGCGGAGCTTCAGAAAGAGTAGGAGTTTCTTAAAGAGACGGAGGAGCAATTTCAAGATGTCATGTTGGGAAGTCAAGTTCTAAGTCATGTTTGACACACAGCATTTTTCATAATAACTGAAGGTAACATGGTTACTTGATTGTGCTAATATATGGCACTATGTGCCTGGAAAATACATACTACTGCCCCTTTAAACATAGATTTGCACATGCATACAAAAACTGTTGATTATTTATTGGATATTCTATTAAAATTTGTATACAGCCTGAATATTCCTGGCACGTAACTAGACACTAAAAGGTTGTAGGAGAGGTCATGGGATAAGACCTCTCCTAGAGATATTACTCTAGAAATATCTGATAGTGAGTGTTTGGATTTGGGAAATAAGCCATGAAAAAACAGGAATTAGGAAGCAGTTTTCTTTTGAAAAAGAAAAATCTGGTGTTCCTTTTAATTCACTAGTGCAGAAGAACACACCTATAGATGGAAATGTCTCTCAGATTTTATTTTGCATTTAATCATAATAATAAGAAAAAATCAAGAAAGTCAGATGAAAGAGCATTTCCCTGTTACTGTCTACATTTTGAACAAAACAAAGAAATAGAAAACATGCTGTTTAACATTTAGGTAGACTGGTGCCTATCAGAGGCTGCAGAGCCAGAGCTCCTGCTCACACGTAGCCTCTGCCTCCTGCAGAGCTGGACGGAGCCTAGCGGGGGCCTTTCCTGGAGGAGCCCCTGTCTGAACACATGCAGCACAGGAAGCCCCCACCAATGATGCACATGCAGGCCGCTCCCCATTCAACGAACAAGGCTGACCCGAATTCATACCTGTGGATGACACAGATCACCATGACACCTCAAAGCTGCCGGTTTTAGACGTCTGCGCACTGAATGATAATAAAAATGAACAGCACATCCAGTAGCAGCAGTTCAGATTAGGCTTTATACATGGATGGCATTAAGGATTTTATGTAAAGCTTTGCAAGACCCAGCTTTTACTTTGATAGCCTACATCTAGCTATCGACAAGTGAATTTGTAAATTAGTTGAATATTTAGCCAAGCTCTAAGTTTGGTTTAGAGCTAAATATTTAACTTCAAACTAAAGATTTTGCTTGCTAACTAAATATGTATTTGGAAGCTAAATATTTTTGTTTACTGTTGTTTACTATGTGTTTATTTTGTAAAATAAATATTTGATTTAGAGGTAAATATTCAGTAAAATAAATAAAGTCTCGTTACTAATATAAACTAATATTACTTAGTTTATATTAGGCTGCAAAAATCATTTTGAGGCCTAAAATGACTTTGCACATATTTTGAGCTTTATTTTGCCATAACATAACTAATAAAAACTAATATAAACTTAGTTTACTAACAAGCTAAGATTAGATTAACATTAAATCTACAGTTAGTCTATCATTAACTATATATTGTCATATTTTATGCTATACATTTTTTAATAAAAGTCTTTTAATAAAAAGCAACAACTTTTCATTAAAAACCGTGGGTTTTTTGGGGGGGGTTTTCGAAATTGTCACATTTACATTAAGTCAATTTATTTTCAGAATTTAAATGTGCACATAAACACCACTACAGAGTCATGCCATCTGGTTCCTGATGACTCTGGTTTTATCCACAGTGGTGGAGAGATTGGAATGAAAGAAACTGATCCTGTGATTAATCTGTGATTAATTAAGTGATGGATTTGAAACAAAATACTGGCTGTAATGTAGCGGATTAAACACTTATTTCACTGAACTGCATGCAAAGCACTGTTTAACGCATATTTTAAGGGAATATTTATATTCTACTGCAGTAACCCTTAAAATACTCTATAGAAAATAAAATATTCTATAGAGAATTTCTAGTTGATTTGTTAAAATGTTTCTTCATGAGAAACTCAAAGAAAACAAATTGTGTCCAGTCTCTCACCAGCTATAATGAAAATCACTCCTCCAGCCAGGGCCACCTTAGACTTCTGCTGAGGTTGTTCTGCCATACAGGTGGTGCACTCCAATCCCACCACCGTCACCATCATGGAAATGAAGCAGAGAAAGATGGCCGCACACATGAGCGCCCGGGTTTTTGGCTGGAGGCACATTCAGGACGGAGGCCTTTGATTAGGACATTTTATCCACAGTAACATTGAAGAATGTTTCAGATCTTCAATCAAATTTTAGTATTAGACAAAATTTTACCTATAAACTGTAGATTTCAAATGATAATATTATTTATTAAAGGAAAAGAAAAACAATTCATTCCTCCTTGAAGCAAATAACTGGTTGTGTCGTCGTTTTTGGGAACATTCGCCATACTGGGCTTCTGGCTTGCAGGTCTTTTCCATCACTTTGGAGACTAAAACAATACTTTGGAGTATAGTTTTAATTTAGTCACATTAGAAATTATTACCTCCCATTGGTTGATTGATTATTCAAACCCATTAATCCTTCATTCAGATAATTTGAAAATATAAGTTTCATACTTTTACTGATGGTCTTAACAGTTTAATATTGTTTTTATTGGTGTCTGATGTATATAGCACTACATTCTTGAAATAATCTACAAGTAACATCTCAGCCTCATAAAGGAGCTTTTTTAAGTCAATAATTCTTTAACATGGATGAAAAATTACTTTAAAAAAACGATTAATTATTAATAAAAATGATTAATAAAAAATGATTAATTATTATATCTCTACAATTTCCCTGAGGGAAAATCCCAAAGGGATTAATAATCTATCTATCTATCTATCTATCTATCTATCTATCTATCTATCTATCTATCTATCTATCTATCTATCTATCTATCTATTTGATAATTATTTGTTTTGTCTTATTTCAAGTGTACTAAAATATTTGCACTTGAACTTGGTAAGAGTTTGTGTTTTTGCAGTGCATGTCAGTGGAGGGTTTCTGTGATCAGAGAGCTGCAGGTGTCTGACAAACACGTCTTGGCTTGTCGGAGGTCCTGAAGATGTCAGAATGTCCCTGATGTTCAGTAGGACGTCTTTCATGATGTGATAGCCTGTATGTATTCCAAAATGAGGCATAAATCCTCCATATTTTCATTTCACATTCCTCCCACAGTTAAACATAATTGTCCAAATTTTGGAATCGGCATAAAACAAAATAGTTTACTTTGCTTTAGAGCTTGCAGTAAAGCAGTCTGACTGAGGAGGGCATCACTAAAACTTACGTGGCAGCTGAAGGAGGGAGTCGTAGATTTTACACTGAAACTGCCTGGTGTTCTACCACACACAGCTCTTTCACAAACCCTCATACATGGCCTGAGCTGTGACGATGTTGCCCCCGGCGTACGACGAAGCTTTCCACTCCACCATGGCTGTGCATGTCCCAATGAAGCCAAGGAAGGCCAGGGAGAAGCCAAGAAGCTGAACTCCAGAATTTGGCATTTTTTTTTACCTTTAGCAGGATGAAACAAATGCTGTGAAGTAGAGTGAGAAAGACTGGAACCTAGCTTGATGATCTTTCCCTGTGGATCACAGAAAAGAAAAAATCAGGTATGCAGCTGTGCATCCACTTGGGAAGAACCTGGAGGAAAAGGGAGGATCTAGGACTTTCACTGCCATTCATCCAGTGAAGAAGAAAAACAATGACACTATGTGGACCTGAGCTTCTACTGCAATGGAGGGAACTGCTTAAAATCCTTAAACTGGAGAAAAAAACTGTAAAATATCATTCAAACGTAAGTGAGTTTGCTACACAATCTCCAAGGTCTGTGCAATTATAAGAACATTAATAGAACATAATTAAAATTAAAACCTTAAGATATCATAAACAGATCAATCTAACATGCTGAGTAATTTATTCTCATTGTTTTGACGGTTATTGATTACAGATAAATAAATACACATAATTCATTTTCTTTGTAGAATCAAGTCCAAGTTTATAAATTTTTTTCTGTATGAATGTTATATTATATTGTGATCTGCATAGTCATGAGGAAGACTGATTGGTTCTGCTCTGTAGGTCTGATTTGGCCATTATAAATCTGAGGAAACAAACGTCACATATGGGGTTCCTCAAGGTTCTGTTCCCAGCCCCTTTTTGTTTACTGTGTTTTATCCTCTGCTGATCTCCTCCAAACCGCTCTGCATTAAAGCAATAATTAATATTGTACTGTTCATGGACATACTTTTCAGAGGACCTACTTTATTAAAATCCTTCAGTTGTATGTAATATTCAGTTTTTCTGAATAACTTAAATTAGCAGTAAAATACATATCTATCAAAATGCTCAAAATTAGGGCTGCAACTTATGATTATTTCACAACAAATGTCATGAGTTTCGCTATTTTAACTGAACTATTGACATGATTAGATTTCTTGACGTATTATGATGTAACCTGGAACTATAATCAGACACAGTGAGAAAACCCTTTTCTCTTGAATGTGTTTGCTTTGTTTACTAAACCTCTGTGTATTTTTTATTTTATTTTTTTGCTGAAACTAACAGTCCACTTATCGCGGCAGGAACTTTTTCTGATGTTGGTCTGATGAAATCATGGCGGCACACGGGCTGCTGTCCAAAGGTTTTTATCTCTCCTAAGTCAGGCTTGTTGTTTGCAGTCTGCGTCAGCTGCTTTGCCGATGCACCCGCACATTTATCTCAGTGCTATGGGATCGCCGTAACACACAGGTATGTTGGAGTTCTTTCGTGTTTTATTGGAAAAGTCAAGTTTTATGTGACTGAATAGATGGTGAACAGAAATTGTGGCAGTTTAATGTATCCACCCCCATCAACTGTCTTTAAATCTGTTATTTTACATTCGTCCTTTTTTTGCAGTAACCATGGACAGACAGTTGGGTCTGACTCTCCTGGTTCTACTTCTCTGCCGTATAGGTAACAGCGCCTGTCCCTACAAATGCCAGTGCTTCACTGAGCTTCAAGTGCTGTGTGCAGATGAGAGGATGTCGTCTTTACCCAGGGACATCTCCAGACAGGTCAGGGAGGTTATTATAATGACGTCCTCCTTGGCGTACCTCTTTCCCCACTCGCTGATGGAGAGTCCACAGCTCACCAAGCTCATCTTCCTAAACAACGCCCTGAAAAGTATCCACTTGACCGCATTTGAGTATCTGACGGAGCTTCAGGAGCTGGAGCTCAGCGGGAATCCCAATCTGGATCACCTCTACCTGGGAACCTTCTCCAAGCAGGAGAAGCTAAACAAACTGCTGCTCAACTACAACAACCTGACTACAATTCTTCCTGGGTTGTTTGACCCTCTGACACAGCTGGAGGTTCTGCAGATAAAGAGCAACATGTTGTCATATCTACCACCATTTCTTTTCCGGAACCTCAGCTCGCTGCGCATTCTTGATCTCTCCCAAAACAAAATCCAAGAAGTCAGAGAAGAGACCTTTTCTGGCCTGGCCAATTTGGAGATTCTGAAGTTGGGCAACAACCTCATTGGCAACCTCACGTCTGACACGTTCCGTAACACCTCGCATCTCACCGAGCTTCACCTAGAGTGGAACAACATAACGCAGCTCGACGATGGCGTCTTCTCTGCGTTGACAAACCTGAGTGTGCTGAACCTCCGTGGGAACCGCCTGACAGCCTTCGTCGATAAAGCCTTCGGAGGAGAGTCGACAAATCTGAAGGAGCTGAACCTCAAAGGCAACAGACTGATTGAATTGACTTTGGAGAGCCTGAGCTCACTGACAGACCTCACGTTGTCGGACAACCAGCTTTCCAGCCTCACAGAAAACCTTTTCAGAAATCTAACCACCTTGGAGAGCCTGGACCTGTCTGACAACCAGCTCACCTCTCTGCCTAAAGGGATCTTTAAAGACCTGTCGAGCATCGAGGTGATCAACCTCCACAATAACAACCTGACCGAGCTGGACTCCAAACTGTTTCACGACCAGGTTTTACTTAAGAGGCTCTACCTGTCTGACAACCAGCTGGAGACGCTCCCGCTGGGACTTTTCAATAATTTTATCTTGCGGCCAACGGTGAGGCTTCATGGGAACCCCTGGAGGTGTGAATGCCAGCTATGGCACCTTCACGATTGGCTAATCCAGAACTTACAGGACGTGGAGCTGTCAGACCTGGTGGCCTGTGAGAGGCCGGACTCTCTGAGAAAACGAACCCTGGTTTCCATCAGAAAGGATCAGTTGGTCTGTCACCGGTCAGCAGACTGGATGCCTGAGCCAAACTCCTGCAGCCTGCAAGTATCGAGCAACACCGTGGTCGTTAGGTGCAGCGTGGAAAAGTGCTCTCCCATGACGGTTAAAGTGGAGTTTCAAGAGGAAAACGGAGAGGTTAGGGAGCACATTTTGAAAAAAGAGTCTGATAAAGCTCAATGTAGCAATGAGACGCTGAGAGAGACCACCATCGATTAGCTTCAAGGACTTTGTCCAGTGAGCAAATTTTGTCTTCACATCAAGGGTCGATGATGTTGCCTGACTGTTAGTCAGCACTGTAAGCAAATATCTGACTCATCGACTGACAACCAGTTTGAAGAAATGCTGCTGGATGACAGAGTGTGGATAAAGCTCTTTGTGCAAACTTCAGCCAGTTATTTTTTTTATTTAAGGTCCTCCAGTGACTTAAAAGAACAAGTACCAATAAACCAGGAAAAACTCTGGCGTGCATATGTATTTACTCAAATGCCCCTAAATAAAATTTAGTGCAACAAAATGTCTTCAGAAGTCACCCAATCAGAAAAGTCCATCTGTGTGTAATTTAATTCTGGGCACACTAGCTCCAATGAGCTAATATCAGAGCTACCTTTTCGCTCAGCAGTTTAGCATTGTTTGGCTAATCTTGAAAACATTTGCTGCACTTAGTTTTCTAGGTTTATTTTTCCAGAAAAATAAACTTGAAATAAAATCTAACCTAAAATAATTTTTTGTGAACTTTCAGTTGAATACATTTTGACATCTGTGTTGAAGTTTTGGTTATCAACGTTTCAGAAGTCTTCAAGTACTTAGACGTATGTTCATGCTAACTTTTTTGTTTTACTTTCCACAGGTTTTTTACTCATAGTTTCATAGTATCCACAGAGACTGACCGGCCATCCTGTGGTTAGCACTCAGGTCCTGAAGACTCAGACAGATGACAAAAGAGAGCAGGAGGAGGTTCCTCCTTTGCACAGCAAGGCGCACAGATGGCTGCTCCTTGAATACAGCACTTACTGGTGGTTAACAAGGGTCAAATAGCAGGGGGTCAATTAGCTCTTCAATGTGATGTGAATGATCACATTAAACAGAATAAAAACAAGCTGAAGCGGTCAGATTTCCAAAGCTCTGATTGGACCGCCTGAGTTGAAACTAATTCCCACTCATCTGAAACTATTACTTTAGATAACGGGACTAATGTGGGCTGTAAATATTTAATGTTCCAAAGTAGAAATTAGACTATTACAGTCAATTCAGGTTTATTTGTATAGCACATTTCAGCAACCAGGCAGGTCAAAAATGCTTTACACCTTAAAAACAATAAAACACTTGTGACCAATATGCAAGTATGAATAGGTAAACAAAACCACAATTAGTGATGTAAGTGTTATAATTAATTTAGTAAACAACAATCAACAATCATTGTCTGTAACTGTTTATCCATGCAGGGTCACCAGACGGCTTGTGAAAGTTTCCAGGAGTTCTTAAAGGGGCAGTAATATGTATTTTCCAGGCACATAGTTGCATTTTGTAGCATAATCAAGTTTCAAGTTCAGTTGTTATGAAAATGCTGCATATATCAAAAATAAGTTCAAACAATTGACTTTGCGATTTAATGCTTTGAAATTTGCCTCTGTCCCTTTAAGAAGCACCTGCTCTGTCCGACATTCCATCTTCATCGCTTAATGTTTTCGTTAATAAGTCAGCAACAGAAGCGGTTCCTATGATAAGCTATGGAGACGCGCAGTTCCACCAGGCATTTGCTAATTGCTGCTGCTGCTAGTCTGAAGGAACTGAGTGGGGAGGACTGCAGCTCCAAGGAGGAGCTTTATGAGAGCAGGCACCCCTAAATGGTTACCATGGGAGATTTTCTTTTTAAGAAAACAGATTCAAGGTTCCCAGTTCATTACATGTCTCTAATGACAAACATTAGAGTTTGCCATTAGAGACAAACTCTAATGGTAATTTAGAGCACTCAGATTACCATTAGAGCCCTCTAGTGGTTGGATTGTGGGAGGAAGTATCTGGAGATAATACGAGCATGCAGGGAGAACAAACTCATGTAGAAAGATCCTGGCTGGGATTCAAACCGAGGATCTTCTTACCAAGGCCAGATGCACCTGCCTTTATGCACAGTTACATTCAATAAATTAAAATATGTGTTCCAATGAGGCACGTTTATCAGATTAAAAGTATCTTTGAAAAATAATATCTTAGAAATAGGTATTAAATATACCATTCAGCTCCTTCAGACTAGCAGCATCAGCAATTAGCAAACACCTGGTGGAACTGCAAGTCTCCATATTTCTATACTTAAAATTATTTTTTACAGATCTAATGTATTATCGTATGACTGGAACAAAAAATACTGGAATGGAATCCTATTTCTTGACCTCACCTTTCCAAGGGAACATTTTAAACCCATTACAAAACTTTGAATTATTTTAGTTCCTCAGTGCAAATTTGCACTGATATCCATCAATCTGTCCCAGTAAATCCCAAGTAGTCCCACTAAAGTGCATTGCAGTTTGTGGTGGTAAACTGGCAAATGTGAAACAGTTCAAGAGGAATGAAGGCTTTCTCAAGACACAGTACACTGGAATAACTTGAGACACTAATGGAGTCATCCTTAATCCCCTATCACCTGCCAGTAAGGAGTAAGGACCAGTGTCTCCCAGTGCTCAGTGAACAGACAGAGGCAGTGCCTGGGTGCCTCACTGTGAGGGAGGAGGACAATCTGCTGTGAGATCTCATCTCTTTATCCTGTGCACTGAGATTTTTTTTTACAGCAGGACTCCACGGTCTAAACATATTGAAAAGGAAAGAAACAGAGAGGAGGAGACTTTATCTGTCCAGAACAATACAAAGCACCAGGGTGGGGGCTGGGGTTCCCACAGTGTTCAGACTGACCAGGGAACATAGAGGTGGAGAGGGCAAGCCGCGCTCCTCAGGACAAGGAGTAAAGGTCAGCTGAGGCTCAGTGCCTGGAGGCTGGGGTGCGGGGAGGAGGGAGAACTGTGATCAGAAGATCTGAAATAACTCAAGACAGAGTCCACTTTACCAACTTATCTAAAAATTAAAAATGCATTAAAGGGGCAGGACTGTGTATTCTCTAGGCAGATAGTGCCACTTTATAGCACAATCAAGTTATCCTAAGCTGTTATGAAAATGCTGCATATCAAATATGACTTAAAAGAAATTTGACTTTGTAATTTAACGCATGGAATTTGGGCATCTGTCTTTTTTAAAACTCTGCCTTCAGGGAGTCATCAAAAAAACACTTTTGTATTCACACTTTAGCATCATTTTTACAAGTGTTGCTCTGAAGTAGCTCATATAATGAGCTCAGTGGATGTGCAGTTCCACCAGGTGTTTGCTAATAGCTGCTGGACAGTCTGCCCACAACTGAGACATTAATGCTGAGAGGGGGAGTTGAGATGGACACAGGCTCTGTGTGGCGGAAGCTTGGAAACTGCAGCTCAGTGGAGGAGCTTCGTCCTTGAAGCCTTTAACAACATTCAGATTTCCAAAAGGAAATCTAGGTTCATCCAGATGCTTTACACAGCTGGATGGTTGCCATGAGAGATTACAGGATCTCTCAAACATGCATATGAGAAACAAAGCAACATATAAGGAATGTTTTTGGTGAGGGAATAACATAACATGATGTAAAGCTCAAAAAATGTATTTCACAGACTGCACCTTTAAGAATATCCAGTGAGATGTTATGATACCGCAGGAACTTGAAGATCTTTTAAGGGGTTTTGGTCAGTACTTTATCAGTTTATCTAAAAAACAAGGCATTAAGGTTAACGCTAAAAGTATTCTTCCTCTCAGCATCATTGAAATAATTTCATTCAGATGTGAAATGATTCCCAAGACCAGATCCTATTGGGTAGGTAGGTGCTTATTAGCTCCACTCTCTTACCCAATGACAGGACGACACTCACTCCTCCATGATACAATGATCCAAACATCTCAAGAACACAAACGGGCCATTTTGCCCCCTAAGACTGGGAACCTTGCTTACAAACAGAGGTCACGATTTCCCCCTCCAGGCATCCAGACCCCTGGATCTAAGCTTAACTGGGGTTGGTGACCAAATTAAGAACAGCTGACCTGATGAGGGTGTTAAGTGGACGTGGCGATGTCACCATAATGGTAATCTTTCATCATACTGGTTCACTGGTCTTTGTCTTGTCCATCCCAATTGGAACACAACAACAGGCTATAAGCTCCTTATCATCACATTACAATTATTGAGGAACTATAGCCTCCAGAAAGGAGAACTATGGCCTTCTGGATCATGCTCTCCAAAAAGCAAGGCCTGTTTTGTTTTGAGCCTCCCAGATGGAGAGGGTTTTATTATGCATACATGCAGAGCACATTGTCTAGAAGTAGTAGTTCTAACAGAGAGGGACAGCAACATTGAGTGGTTTATTTGCCACCAAACATCTGAAATACCTCCCACACTTAAGCGACCAACTGCAGAAGTACTTTCTGAAGAGGCTATTGTTGTGAGACATGAAAATACAGCCGCGTGTAAGTATCAGAAATTCCAGCTTATCGGGTTTACATCTTTGTAAAACCTTCATACCCCTTGAGTTTTTCCTACTTATGTTACAACCACAAGTCTTCCGTGTATTTTTTAGTATTATTTTATGTAATAGACCAACACAAAGTAAGGCACAACTGTGAAATGGAAGGAAAATGATGATCATGGCCGGATTTACAAGGAAGTGGCCCCTGGGCTGGAGGTGGTTTGGTGTGCGATCCATGACACCAACATTTTCTACTAATGTTAATTACAATATATTATTAAGTGGTCCTATATAGAAATTGATGCATGGTAGGTTTAATGCAGTAGCTCCATGTTGTTCTCAAAGAAATTACTAAACTTCATTATTTTAAAATAATTTGAGCATTGTTTACATTTATAAAAATCCCAAAATATTAATACAATTAATTTGATATGGGCCTATGTGAGTACAATGCATAACACATATTCATTAAGACAAACAAACAAACAAGCAAACAAGAAAACTCTTTGGGAATCCCCCAAAAATTGTGGCCCTGGGCGACTGCCCCTGTAAGCCCTTTCTAAAGTCTGGCCCAGATGATGATCCTTGGTTTTCAAAATTACTAATAAAAATAGGAAAAGACCCAAGACCAGATAATTCACTTCATTTCTGTTTACTTAAAACAATTTAAAAGCTCTATCTTGCTGTTTCACAGTTATCATTCAAAGCTCAGTGATATTTAGAATGAAACTAGCTAGTGTAATTCAAAGGTGGGACAGCAACAGATTTTGATGTACAAGAATCATTTTTGCTATTTTCTACAGGAGGAATTCTTCTTCAAAATAAAAAATAAACAAACAAAAAAATAACATTATTTGGAAGAAGAAAGGTGTGTGTGTGAAATCTTCCTGTTGCACTGTCAGTGGGGTTGTAAATTTGCTGTCGGAAGCTTCTCCTCCACTTCTACGTTCTTTATAAAGAATAGAAAGAAATATTGTTGTAATAGGAGTCAAGTGACAAAGAGTACTGTTCATTCACCATTGATATAGAGTGCATAATGTGCCCTAACTGTGACGTGAACCTCTGCCTACTTCGACCCCCATCAAGCACCAGAACGGCTCTAAGAACAATTCACCCAGAGAGGTGGAGGCAGCAGAGGTTTCCGGTGTGTCAGAGGGAAACCATCACCGGCCGCTCTCCGATTCTAAGAGGACACCATCAATCATGGAACGGACGGAAGGGGCAGGCCCTTCCCAGTTTCATGTTTACCATGCTAATCTCCACGACTGGGACAGTACCGCTTCGCCAAAAAGACTTAAATTAGGTAGCAGGGAGACGAATAAAAGGTGATCAGGAAAACCTGGCGCAAATGAATATGCGTCTCCCAAGGCTGCTCAAGTTTGGTAAACTGTCAGCGTCTTAACGGGTCTACTTCTGTGAAGAGCACAGCGTGGCCTGGTTATTCTCAAGAAAGCCTTTAGGCACAGGACCTCAGGGAGCAAACAACAATAAGCCTTCTTTACGGTGGTGAAAGTGACAGCATGGTCCTCCCCCTCCCTGCTATTAAACCTTTTCTTGGATAAACAAGTGGAAGGCCCTCTATGAAGATGGAGAGGGTCACAATGAGAGGAGCCACTGAGGGGGGCCCGTCTTTGTTTTTGGGTTTTGGAGGGTCTTCTCAAAGGATGTGATAAGTGGAGGGGCTCTCGTTTTGTCTTTGAGTTCTCTTTACTGTCAGGCATATTCTCAGCTTAACTAAAACAACACAACGTTAAGTTCTGGGTTTTAATATTTGTTGAGGGGAAACAGATGTCTTTGGATCAGCACTTTAACAGAAGCTAATATAAACAAATCCCTGATAGGTTCAGGTGTGTTTACATTATAAATGGGCGTAAAACTAACTTGAAAGCTTTTTATCAACTAATCCTACAAACTGTTGGTTCTTTCCTGTCTTTAATATTCATATTTTTATTTTAACATTTGTCTCTTATGCATTGCTGTGAAGCTTATACTTTATTTTTTCTTTGCTTTTCTTCCAATATCCTAGAAAGTATTTTCATTGCACTGTGTATGAATGGGTGCCATAGAAGTAGCCTTGTCTATAGATGTGGAGTGTTTGCATCATTATGAGGATGATGCTGACTGAGGACACATCTTCTAGTGATGATCATACCATATTTTGAATAAATCCACCTTTGAAGGTAATGAATCTTTTATTTTAGGGTTTAGCGGAAAATAAATGTTGCCTATCTAAATTCTGAGAATATCCACTTTTACTGCCACCTACTAGTATGTTTGGTGTATTACTAGTGGTGTCCACACGGGGCAAGGTCGTAAAGCTGAAAGTGAGCCAGAGAAATAGGATTTTTCCACAAGGACATGGTTTTGGCCACTCTATTTTTGAAAAACATTTGCTATGTTTAGGAAAGATCAATAAATCAATTAACTGCAGCCTTGCATGAATCCAGGTCTGAGTTTGAGAAAAGTCGATGGATTTTGTGACCCTGTTTACTATGAATTGAAAAAGGAAATAAAAGCCATGACTATTAGAGGATGAATACTTTGTGCTCCACCTAATATAAAATGATTTAAATTTGCAGATAAAGAAATAAATTATTTTAGTTTGGCCTGACAGTAATATGCACCTTTCTCAAACTGTGGATCTGGCACCAAACAAAATCAGTCCAAAGGTAAAGGTAATTTTATTTATATAGCACATTTTCAGTGACAAGGGAATACAAAGTGCTTTACAGGAACTAAAAGGAAATACAAACAAAACAACAAACCAGAGGGAAGAGTAAAAGAAGAAAAAGCTAATAATGTTGATCAATAGTAAATCAACTAGATACTCCTATTCAAGCCACACTGTAGACATCTCTAAACCGCCACTCTTGTGATTTGAGCTCAGCTGGCTTTAGCTGGTCTGATACATCCTGCAGGCCGTGATCCCTTAGAAACCAGTATATTGGTGGGAACACATTGTCTTTCCAGGTTCTGTGCAGACAGAGTTGTGTAGAATCCCCAGCCTAATATTCAGGACAGATGTAAGGACGACCAGCCTAATGACAGACAACACTTAGACTGACCCTGCTGAGCCAGTGTCTTATAAACGTAAACTCAGATTTTGTCAAGTCTCGTCTATTTGAACACGACAGGAACCGTTTTAGGGTCTTTACCTCTTTAAATAAATATTTAATCCAGCCAGAAAATTGAGACAATCAAGTGTGGGTGGAGAATAAATGAAAGTGATATGGTCAGATGACTACTCTTTTTAAATAATACATCTTTTACACATTATAAACACGCTTTGTTTATTCATGAACAGGCAGTGCTCTTAAGAACAATCAGCATTTTATATGTAAACTAAGGCAAAGAGACAGAGAAATATCTCTTCCCATGCATGTATGCCAATATAAATGTAGATAAAAGAATCTGTAAAGAAATATTCCCTAAAGTATTTACAAAATGTACAACAAAAAATATGATTTATTGTCTTATTGTCATTTTTTCCCCGCCTCCATGATCCCTACCACGGTCTCCACACAGAGTCTGAGGTGACAGCAGGTGCGACAGGTGACACATGATGGCTGTTCTGTACACTCAGAGGTGTGAGAGCTGCGCCGGGAATAAGAAACGCAAAGTGTCCGTCTGGAGATGCCACCACCTGGAAGCCTCCGTACAGTTTCATGGCTTCGGTGGACAGTGAGCCACCCTTGAGTGGCGCAGGCGCACTGATCTGTGTTCTGCTGGTCTGTCCCAGGTCGCCCAGGTGAGGTCCATACAGGTTAATCTGGGTCACACAGGCCGCGAGGTGGCCGAGGAGGCGAGTCCTAACCTCGGCTGTGACCCCTTCACACGTGGACAAGAAACGGGTAACCTCTCCAACGCACTCACTGAACCCAGCGCGGTACTTCCCCAGGATGGATGGGTCTGAGTTTAAAGCCGCTAGAGAAGGAAAAAAATTATTAAGAAATGGAAAGAAGGGCAAACAACCTAACACACATCAAACACATAACACCCACAGCTGCAGAAAGATTTAAAAACGGAGAGTCCTGCTTGGTTTTCATCTGAGAGTTATAGGTAGGCTAAGCAGACTTAAAAACTACTGTGGAGGCTTTTAAATATTAGATATTGATTTAGCTTTATTTCCATCAAGCTATATGTAAATGTGATGTTTAACAATGCTGGTTTGGTCAGCAGTTATTCATCATGTGAAGTGTCCAACATTAAGCCTGATGTGCTTTTTTGCTTCATGTTGTGAATGAATATAACAACTTTGTAAAAGCTTAGTACAGCCATAAAACATGTGGTTCAGAAAGCTCAGGTTTTAGAGCAGAGTTTTAGTTATTGTCCAGCTTTTAGCTAATTTAGAGACGGTATAATGATGAAGTCAAACTTAGAATGCTGAGGTTTATAACACTGAAAAAATGTCACATGCATGCACTAATGACTACAGCTGTAAAACTTTCATTTTAATTTCAATTTAAAAAAACAAGTGTATTTATCTTTATGAGCCTAAATGTTTAAATGCATGATATGATTCTGGCTACAGGAATCTTAAACATGCCATTATCCAGATGCTTGTCCAGACATGTTGAACTTCCATTAGTTTTAAAAAAATATAAACTGTCACATATGGCAAATATCTACAACTGAAGTCGTTTTTTAAAAAAAATAATAGTCCCACCCTTATTAACTGAAATAATTAAACTACTCATTTACAGTCACACTCAATAAATTAGTTGTTAAAAAGTTCAATTCACCTCGATTCACGGGGTGAAATGTGTTGTATTGATTAATTACATTAATTATGCTTTAAAACCTTTATTTTTGCTAATTATGATTTTCTTCTTACAGTACACTCAACCAACATTTTTAAAAGAGAAGAGGTCTACATGAAAAGTATGTTTAATATCTGTTTAAAGGTTATTTTCAAAAGATATGTTTAATCTGACAAAACTCATTGGAAGGCATATTCTAATTTATTGAATAAGTAAAATATCTGAATTAATTAGATGTAAAACTAAGTCAAATCAATTCCCTAATTAATTTATTTTGTAGCTGTTAAACTTACACCGTTTCTAGACCAAATGCTGGATAAAATGTATCTAAATAATAAAAGGTATTTAAATTGTTACATCAGTTTAATTGGTCAAATTTTAACCGTTCTCATTTTCCTGTTAGTGTGCTTTTAACTCTGTAATTAGAGTCTCTTCTAGGCAACATTTTTACAGTCAAAAAGTACAAAAGTACACATACAGTAGGTACCAGAGATGAATTATTAATACCAACCTAAAACCGGTGTGACTGAGTTTACACACCTGTCATCTGAAGCCGCTGCAGGTTCCTCAGGTGCTTCACCGTCATCTCCAGGATGTCGGCCTTCTCCAGCTTAGAATGCCTGGAGCTCTTCAGACAAAAACAGAGCCGCTGTGCTTAAAACTCTCATTACATTTGGAGAAGTCATTGCCAGCGGCTCGCTCAGACTCTTACGTCTTTCTTGAGCGCGTCCAGGATGAGGGTCTTCAGCTGACCCAGGCTCTCATTGATGCGCGCGCGCCGCCGCTTCTCCATGATTGGCTTGGATGACTTCCACGAGCAGGTAAACATGCAGTTAGTGTTGTTAGGGCATAAAAGTTATTATCAAATGATTGCGCTCAGAAAGCCTACCTTTCTGTTCTCTGCCAGAGTGCGGGGTTTCCCTGGGGTACAGTCGCCTCTTGCCGAGGCAGCCTCAACGCCAGACGGAGATGCTCTTTCGAAAGTACCGGCTGGCATCTTCAGGTTCGCACAAGAGCGAAGAACAACCGAAAAGTAAACGGCCGACAGTCCCGCCGTCTCCGGGCAGCTCTCAGGGTAGCTGGCTGACTATAACAAATGACAGCAGGCCGAACCGTCTCCGAGCCAAACTGCAGCACTCCAGACACAAGCGCTTCTGCTCGGTATTTATACAATCACAGTCTGCACGCGAGCGGCTCGTGTGACACGTCGGGGTTCCCTCCGCTTGTCCAATAAGCGCGCGGGATACGGTGCCGAGCAGGCGAGGGCTCGTGCGGCAAGGCGCTCTTATTGGCTACCTGTCCGATTACTGATAAATATATAGAAACTTGCAAAGTCACAGTTGGAAGCATTAAAAAAAACCCAATTACAAATGAGCCAACCAGCTTTGTGAAAAGTGAAAGAGACAAAAAAAAAATCCTGAAGTAAATGTGCTACTTTTTATCATCATAATTAAGTCACACATTTTTCCCACATTCTCCAAATAGTACATGATCTTAGGGAGAGAGAAATATATTAGGCTATGGTTACATAAACCCACAAACGTAAATTGTAATTTTTCATAATTTTATGTCAAAAACTATATCATCATAGTTGTACATAATTCTGAAGTCAATGAAGACATCTACGTTTTTAAAAATTAAAAAATACCACCAAAACAAATCTGAAAAGTGTGTCGTAACTTGGTATTTAGCTTTGAGTGAAGCGTTTATGGTGAAAAAAAATATTGGTGGCAGTAACGGGCCTCTGCATTTCCAAAATAATGATTCTAATGAACAGTACAAAATTTACTACAATTGCACAAAAATATGACATTCTTCATACAGAAAAAAACAAGAAGGGTTAAATTAGCTAAAAGTAAAAGGTATGTCCAGTAACTTGCAAAATGTACAGTATTTAATCACTAAATCTTGGCAATCAAAAGCAAACTGTGAAGTAGACTCAAAATTATGAAAAATAGCAAACTCTGAATGACAAGAAGTTTAGCTTTGAAGCAATTCTATTAAGACTGAAGAGAATCAATAAATGACACCAGACAGCAGAGGTCTTCCTACCCCAAAAAAACCTTCCTTATGATCTGGAAAATATGACCTGAAACCACGTTTTATCCGCAGTGCTCAGAGAATGTTTTTCATATTATTGTGGTTTATTACGGCATTTTCCCCCTCAGTTACCTCACTGTAAAACAACATAATTGTTTTCAGCATTTAGATCTTGAACCTATACCACAAATTCTAAACACATCAAATTGAACTGTCAGTGTACAGGCTATTTGACCTTCTGACCTATTAGGCTGGTTGGACTTCCCTGTCCTCTCTGACAGAGTTCAACCTCTTTTCAGAGGTGAAATGACCCAAGAAGCTGGTCACTGTTTACATCCACTGTTTAAATTAACACAATGGAAAAAAAGTCAAGTCTTGTGTTAATACACATCTTTCATGCTTTAAAACTCATTCAAACAGTTCAGAAAAAGAAAACTCTGGAGGGAGTTTCAGAAAGTCATTACAACATCACTGCTTTATCAACCCTTTAAGAACGTTTTTTCCAGCACTTCACTGAGAAGTAGTTTGTATAAGGAACTCAGCAGTTCCACCAGGTATTTGCTCATTTCTGCTGGCTAGTCTGAAGAAGATGTGTGGGGGAGTCAGCGTTGACATATACATTCACACCACACCAGAGTTCACTTAAACCTAACCGAAGCAGGGAAAGGTCCAATCGGGACCTCGGTTTGGAGATTGACCAAAGTTTGCCTTCAGAGTTCAATTGCCCATTCAAACCTCAGAACAAATCTGACTTTCTAGGGTTACTACTAGAGTTCAGTTATAGTAGAACTAAACAGGGTTGGTGTGTATGCACCCTCCTTAGTGACTAAAGGAGCCAAGCATCCTGTGAGAATGCATAAAATGTAATGAATGTCTCTTCACATCCACCTGCATGGTGCCGTCACTTTCACTCCCCTCTTCACCTGGTTTATCAGCTACAGCCTCTGCTTCCTGTTCCTCCCACCCATCAGCAAGCACCCCGCCATGCAGGCAGTGAAATGATCATCCTCATCATCAAATACAGCAAGGACTCCCTTTCAGAGGCTGGTATGAAAACCTCTCAGGCCAGGAGGGGAGGGCGCAGACAGAAGGGATCACTTAAAGATCTCAATCCAAGGCTCTGCTCTCTCTTCGTCCCTCCTTCTCCCTTTTAATTCCCCCCATAAAGAGGGAAGGGAGGGGCTGCTCCCTTAGCAACTCCCAGCCGCCTGTCTCTGCCTGCCTTTTGTCCCCCCTCCCCAATAGCAGTTTCTGCTCCAGGAGCCTTAGACAAGGCCTCTATTAATTGCAGGCCTGTGTGGAATACATGTGGGACAATGGGCCCAACAGAGTGTCCAGCCCCCAGACAAGGCTGGAAACAAGTGGAACAGGAATCCGGCAGAATAGACCCGTCCTGGCTGATGTCACTGAATACATTTACCTACCTCAGAGCACATTCACTCTCTGCTTTGTTTTATTTGGACAAAAAAACAGAAGAAATCGCAGGCACAGGGAGGAGGTAGCAGTGTCAATGGAGGAGAGAAGCCGAGGGTGGGAGCACAAGGATGGGAAATAACTGGTTACCATGGCGATGAGTTGAATCAAAAATACGGTCAAGTTTAGCTGAGGCAGAGATGTCTAAAGCGTATAGGGCATTAGATTAAACCCTGGGTGAGATAAGAGAAGGCTGAAAACAGAGGTTTAGTTTTTAATCCATTCAGACCAGTTTACACGGCAATAAAAGGCGAATAAAGGAGCAGGAGATTAGGGGACTCATCCAGGCTCGTGTTTGTCAACAACAACCTGAGAAGATTCAAGTCAGCTTATTCCGAGTCAGTAGACGGGTTTTCAGGAGGGAAGCTTCGGTATGCCAGGAGAAGCTGCTGAGGACAACTGGCACCATAGTAACTGGTATTTCACCATCACAGCCTTCCATCTGTCATCTAATGTGGCAAGGTCCTGCATAAAAGGGTGGAAAAAAAACAGCATTTATATGTTCAGCTTGGAGGCAAATGCAATGAGATTGAAGCCCTATTAAAGTCCCTTTGAAAGGGAAACCCAGCCATCGCCTTATCCCTCCACAAATTAAAAAAAAGGCTTTTTGAGATTCCAAGAGAGGCCTCATGTTTAATTTTTAAAACCCAGACATGAAAGTGTTGCTTAAACCACATTCAGTCGTGGCAACTCTTTAAAGCGCTCGTTAGCATGTAGATTATATGCATTTCAGTGCATTGTCAAAGCATCTAAGTGTATTTACATGTTAATCTGTCCAGGGATACCATCGTCTTGAAAAGGTATTGGGGGGTAGGTTGGTGAACTGTGCATTTTTTTCCATGCCACCATGGGAATGCGATTTCTTTGTGCCACCAAAGTTCAAACGCATTCCTGTAAAGGCCGTGGACATTACGAGGGTTGATTCCCTGCATCAGAGCAACCTGCGAACCTGTTGATCGGGAACAGAAACAAGAGCTCCTTGTCTCGAAACGAACGCCGATGTAACCTCTGTTCTTTTATACGTGCTGCAGGTCAAAAGCTCCACTCGGCGAGAGCGTTGCTGATGCCCTGCCATGTGGGGCTTAGCCTCCTGCGAGCTCAGTCCATATCCATGAGGGTGTTTTTGTTGGCATTTCTGAATGAGAAGATGCCCCATTCTTGCCACTCAAGACGACTCACAAGACCAGCGTTATGGCCACTTATGGTGTGAAAGCCGCCTGTGGGATGCCCTTTCAGCTCTCGAGGACCTCTGGCTGAGTCCCCTTCACATGGCAGATCATCCTCACTTGGGGTGGAAAAGAAAAAAGTCTACTTCTTACAGACAGCGCTGTCCTGAGGGATGCCGCAATCCTTGTCCCAGGGCCTCCCTTCTTCACCTGCCAGCTTAGCGCTCATCACTTATGCACATAATCCCTGGTTGTTGCGTGTGATTCACCAGCCTGGGCCCAGAACCCAGGACCCCCGAGCCTCCCCTGCTTAAATGCTTCCTGGGTGGCTCCTGGGTGGCCATGGAAACTCATCTTCTCATGACAGTCAGGCTTCAGTCATGTCTCTAAGTCCCTCTTCAGTCACAGAGCGTCTTTTTCTGTCCTCTGTTTTCCATCTCCTAATGCCCTCTGCCGTCCCTGTGTTGCCTTATCTATGGCTTTCTGTCTCTTTTCTTTGGCTTTGGTTGCTCCCATGCCTGGGCTCAGCTGATCCGCAGAAAGGGGCCAAAACTCTGCAACAATGTGACATCTTTAGAAGACACAAAAGTGCATAAGTGCTATTCCATGCCAGGTTTTAACGAGTGGATTTACCATCACTCCCAAACGAAGGCCTGACCTCATTTTATTGTGAGTTTCATCTGTGAAGTGAGATCGTAAGATAGACTTGTGCGCTCCTTTTCAGCACGGGCACTGCGAGGCCTGGGAGTGCAGATCAACTTACCCCCCCCCACTACAAGTCTGCAGCCTCTTCCATTAGTTTGTTCTAAGCTCTGAAGATCGCACAGGCCCTCGCGGGAGAACAAGACAGGCAACCGGGCAATGTTGCACGGCCCCACATGAACAAGTGTCACAGTGATCCGAAGCAGTCCTCCCCCTGTGTGAACGCCATGTGAGAGGCGGCTCCATCCATGCCCCAACCACCTATGCACAAGGCTCTCCATTGACTTCTAACCTGATGAGGGACCACAGGAGACAAAGAGCAGCTGGGCGGGGCCCATCCCTCGGACAAGCCTGTGAACAAACGCTAACACGGCTGCAACTGTCCACCCCCTGAATCACTGAATTTATTGACCAACCACAGAGCCCATTCAGGCCAGGAAGGACTGATAAATGAAGCGGGACAGCGATGCCATGAGGACCCGGGGTAAGGAGACGATGCTCAGGGGGACATTAGGGAGGAAAGGGGCTTTGTGACCAGCTGGTGGGTCACAGACCTTTTACCAGACGTGGTTGCCTTTGTATCATCTGTAAAATAAGGCCATTGGTATGTGAGCATCAGGTTGGCCTTATGTCCCGACTATTAATCAAAATACGGGGCCTCAACTGAACTTTAGTAGAAACAGAATGCAAATTGGTCTTTTGGAAAGCAGGAATACAAAAGTTGAAGACTTGAAAATTGTCACAAAAGTGATAGTTCGGGATTTTTACAGGGAACTTCGGTTAAAAGGTTAAAAGCAGTTCATATCTTACCAGCAGTAGATATCTCTCTTGGTATCTTAATTTGGTATAAAGTTAGGGAACAGACCGAAAGGGGACTTTTACATCTTAAAACAAGTTTAAACTAAATGTCAGTTTAACTTATTGCTACTTTATGAATCTTCACAACGTCATTGGCTGGTTGTTAACACAGGAAATGGAAGGAGGAAACATTGTACCAGCACCGATCTCGCATGAAATCACAAACAGAACATGTTGGCCTTTGCAATCAAGACTGATACAACAATACAAGACTAACAGATACAATAATAACATTTTGAAAAATGCTGAAGCATTACTGCATGTCTGTTCAAAGTAGTTTGCAACACTGAAAATAGTGTTGTGTTTCCATAGCATGTCCACATATTAAACTGAGATTCTTAAAAGCAGTTTTCAAATGTCAGATGCTTAAAGTCTCTTTGTGTTATATAAGCAATACCCAGAAGTTATTAAAAACAGTGAATCACTGCCTGCACGGGAAACCCCAACATTAATAAAACACTTTTTATTTTCTGTTTCACTTTGTCCTTGTGCTGTTTTAGTTCAAGTTCAATTGCAAGCTGAAGTTTAAAACTGGAAATTAAAGGGCAAACTGTCAATCTACAATTATCTTTGGAGATTATTTATGCTAATGTAGCTACAGCCAAGCCTTTTAAATGCTTATGATTCCTTATCTCAAATTCATATAAATTACAGAGCATCTAAGTCAGGGGTGCTCAAACTTTTTGAGAGCAAGATCTACTTTTTCTCACACCAGCCGTCTGAGATCTACCTCATGACACAAAGACATAAAAATTGCAAATTAAACTCTATTGACTTATTTTATATGTGAATATGCATTAGTTATGGCAGAAATATTAAACAGAAAATTTCATGCAGTTTCTTCCTCAGTGAGATTCTGACACTGGGAGCAGCTCACTGGTTTCTCAGTAAGTAGCTGGTTGCAAACCTGACGCCAGCAGGTGTCAGTCAGTCATGGTGGATCTGAAATTTGGTTTGATGA
>CAEGAF010025472.1:0-67523 GCA_903067075.1 Micropoecilia bifurca
AATGGGTTCATTTTTCAGAGGGAGACACA
This sequence comes from Micropoecilia bifurca, assembly GCA_903067075.1. Classification (NCBI taxonomy): domain Eukaryota; kingdom Metazoa; phylum Chordata; class Actinopteri; order Cyprinodontiformes; family Poeciliidae; genus Micropoecilia; species Micropoecilia bifurca. Next base: position 30 of record CAEGAF010025472.1, read on the forward strand.
GTGAGGGTATCGTGATTTTAGCTACCAGTAGCAGGAGAGGAGCTGCGCTAAGAAGCTAACAGAAGCTACAAACACTGAATAGAAGAAGAGCTGCCATCGATACAGTTGCAGCCAAGCATGATTTAATGTTACACAATACAGTTTTACCAAGTTGCTCAAAGTCTAAACTGGCATTGTTGTGCATTTAAGGTGTAAAGTTTACCTTCGACCAAACGCCCCCCTAAGGCATCCCAGTGCCCCCCTTTAGTAAAAATGTCCGCCAGCGCCCCCTGCCGTCCTCTGAACGCCCCCTGGGGGGCGGCACCCCACGTTTAGAACCGCTATCCTAGACGCAAACAGCTGAAACGAGCTTCCTCTGTAAGGCGGCTGGGCTACAGCAGAGCCAAGAGCTCCATAATCTGGAGCTTGAAGTAGAGCCAGTGGTTTTCATCATGGAAAAGACAGACTTGAGCTGATTGAGGCATCTGAGACAAAAAGAATTCTATCCCTTTTTATGTCTTTAATCTCTGAAATGTTTTTTTTTTTTTACTCCATCATTTAAGATTTAGAATTACTTTCATGGTCAAATCTGCAAAACATTAGCAGCTTTACTGGTTTGTTGAGAATTTTATAACTGTAGATAGTAATTGTGAAGTTACTTTAGCAATTTAAAGGTAATCACCAAAAATGTTTTGTTACATGTAAACAACCTTTAACTTTGAGGAATGCATTTTTGTCTAGTTTTTTTTGCATATAGTTATGCAGCTTTTAAAACCATAAAAGTTAACAAAGAATTAAAACATGGATATGAGTGCTTAAGTGAACTAAGACTAAACGTGCCTCACAGAAACAATGAAAAAACTCCACATAATTTGTCAGACTAAAAGTCTGTGTTATCAGAAGCATCACATAAAATGACTGCCTGAATCGGGGCATCATGGAAAACCTCTATTTGTAAAACGCTGCTAAAGTACACAGCAATTATCCAGCTGTTTTGTTGCCTGTGACAGTGGCCCTGGGAACACTGCCGCACATCTAGATCAAACAGTTGTGCTAAATTAAAGAGTGGGTTATCAGACTGGGCAGGAGTGTTTGATGTGCACAGATGAGATGCATTATTATGGTAAATAAGCCCCCCTTATCTAGCTATTCCTACAGGACCCTCTAGCTAAGCAGCCCAGAGTAGCTTGTGCCCTTGGTCAGACAAATACACACACACACACACACACAGACAAGCACACATAGAAAGCAGCGGCGGAGAACATAAATACATGCTCTGTTGATCCTTCATACAACCACCAAACAGCCACCTGCTCTCCAAATGTCAGTCAGTCTCCAGAATAATTTGTTTCTAATCATTGGCAAAGAACGGGAAATGTCACAGTTTTCCGAAGAGGATGAAATCTGATTGATTTCCAATTAGTACTAAAACAAAATGCCAGTATGCTCCCCCCAGCAAACCTCCCCCATGTCCTTGTGTGAAATACTGTTTGAACTGTATTAGTGGGACAGTTAGATAAGAGGAAACACTAAGAAGCAGTTGCAACCAGAAAGTTACAGAAGAACCTGGATTATTTAAAATGAGGTTCTTACAGTGTACACCATAGATAATATGTAACTCTTCTCATGAAGCATGACGCCCTGAACTAAACTCTTAATAAACAAACATGAAGTACAATAAAGTAGGAAAATAATAAAAGAAAAAATATTTTCAGAGAGAATGCTGAACTGCTGTCAATTTAGAGTCAATGTAGAGTGCATAGTATTTGGGTGAAATGGTTCTAAAACTTTTTGTGATTGTGGCAAAGTTGCAGCAAAGGTTCAAGTAAAAAGCGAGGCACATCAGATTCCTCCACTTGTGAGCATACAGCCTATTCTGTTAGAATCCAAAGAACAGATCTTCTCAGAACTTTACACTTTGATCAAATGTATCTGGGATCGACAGATTTTCTTTAGATTTTGATCAAACAGAATAGGCTCACTTTGGCACACAACGTATGGTGAAGATAATGTGTGGAAGCAATAATGTTATTAGGTTGAAGCAGCCTATTGTATGTAGAGTTTATTTTTCTGGTAAATACATTTGCTGTTTGAATGTATACACTCACCAAATGCTGCTCACACATCAGGTGTTTGTAAAGTTGAAAGGTTTTGAAAAAGTTGGAACAGAAACTGCTCCACAGCACCCCCAACGCCTCACTTAGTTTATGATTTCATTGAGGTCTGGCACTCCAGCTCTACAACAAACAGGAAGCCATACATCTTGAAATGCATTTGGGATTTTGACCCTTTTTTGGCCGTTTAAATCCTCTTCATGTGATTGAACTCTGAAGAAGACACTGGGTGAAAATGTCACCTTGTTCACATTGATACACAACACATATTTATAGCGAAGTAAATGTGTGTTGAGCTATAAATGTGTACCTCCACATACAAGTGAATCTTCGTCTCTCTGGAAAACATGTTGAAAAGAAGGTTAGAGTTATTCTTAATCTTACTGTGACTGTTAGCTAGTTCAAACGTTGCTGAGGGTCTAATTAAATGTTGAAACCATTTTGTTTTGGCTTAGATGACTCATTTTTCTAAATGAATGAGGCTGGACTTTCTTTGTACGTGGAGTAACATGGAACAGATGAAATGGAAATAATAATCATAATCATAATAATAATAATAACACATATCAGCATATTAAAATCATTTATTGTGCTCCAGAAGAGTAAGACTATTTAACCAGAAAGAAAGACAAGTGACAAAAATTCTACAATACAAATGCCAGACCTGCTCACATGGTTCCCCACATCTCACATGGCATTTGAAGAACAAACCCCTTCATAGCTTTAAGACTGTTAGAAAAACCTCCAAAGATGTAGCTGAGGTTTTGACTGTTGCTGTGAACTGAGGTCAGAAAATGGCACGTTGCTCTACATTCATTCGCAGCGTTCGCTCTTCCCCGTCCATCTGCTTGGACACAGACTGGGTGTTGGCCATGGTCAGGGTAGGTTTACACTAGAACAAAAGTGAAGCATCCCCCTAGAACAGGGTTTCTTAAGTGTCCTTAGATCCCAACTGTGAACCTTTTGTCTCCTGCTATTCTGTCTCATTAAAACCTACACATGATGGGGCTCGAAGGAAACAGTTGATGCAACTCCATTTAGTTTTGTTTGCTTTAGAAGCTCCCCTTGAAATTGACTGAAAACCTGTGTTTTATGGAGGGTGACACTGGATAGGAGTCATTCTCATCTCTCAGGCATTCTAGTAACGCAGATCTGCGTTTATCTGCATTCATGGGGCTCTGAAAGAGGCGCTGCTTCAAATGCAACACCTTTAAATCCAAAGTCAGAGAAGCTGGATGTCATTTTGGAAACACAGCAACCAATAAATTTGAAACCACAATCAACAAAGAGAAATGAAACGCGTGTCTTAAATAAGCAGTTGTTATTACAATGTTTACAAGGCTCTGTTTTTGACCGTGGAAAATAAAGCAGTCTGTTGCAAATTAATTAAATTAGTTGAAAACAAATTCAACAAAACAGGACAAACAAAAATTCAACTATACTTTGACATTGTGGGGTTGCCATCTTCTGAAGGGGAAAGAAGAGAAAAGACATCCAATTAAAACCACATAATGCATTCTATTCATGATCATAACGTTTCTGAAAATACAATTTGTTTTTTTGTTTGTTTTAACCAGGGGCTAAATCCAAAACAAACAAGTTAAAAAGGTTAAATTTAAGCACATGCGTCACCAGAAGAAAATGAAAAATGAAAAGCTTTCTTTCCATCTAACTCCTAATATTCTGTGTAGAAGTGATACAAGTTAACAACTGTAAGGAAATGTTTAACTCATTTCAGATTTATTTGCTCATTTAATGGAATTAATAGGTTTAATAGTTAGACAGGAGTTCAACAGCCTTATGTTTCCTTCAAAAAGTAGTTGTAAAACCTTCATTATTTAAAGTGGGGTCGTTAAAAGATTTCCCAGGAAGCAGAGTTCCAGCAAACAGTTATGATATTCTATATGTCTGTCTAAGGTTTTCTGACTGACTCCAGAAAAGTCTGTGAATACTTGGTAAAGAGGAACTCGCTGCAGCCTACAGACCAACAGCAGCGTTGTTGTTCAGACTCTTAGAAAAACAAATTTATGATTGGTGATATATTTGGGCAGCTATTGTACTGACTGAACATGTTTTAATGTTCACATTTTTTACTGCCTGCCCTCCAGACTAAATGAAAGGAATAAATCCAAATGCCCTTTCTTGAAACTTCCACCAAGACTATAAACTATAATATTTAAAAAAGTAAAAGGTAAAATGTCTTAAAATCATAGATATATTTATTAAAATTATACATAATTTCCCCCCCCCTCCCATTTTGCAATGGGGGAGCTCAAGTTAAATATCTATTTGGACTAACTTTTCTTAGCCTTAGTCACCTGTAGCCCTTACTTAAAGCATGACATCATGATTTAGTTTTCATAAGATGATTAGCAGCTAAACGAAGCACAGTGTGGATGTTATGACCTGGGACTGCTCAGCACTGTTTTCATGTGAAAGTCCAGCTTTGTTGGTTTTCTATGCTAACTGTTGTATGAAACACACATCTTGTTACATTAAACGAAGACAAGAAACTAATTAGGAGATAAAAAAAATATGGATGGCTGGTTTATGAGGTACAATATACATTTTGATATTTAAAATGACAATGACAAACAACCAAAAGTGAATTGACATGCTCAGTTAAACAGACTGACCAACTATTTATAGATTAATTTGATGAATTTGTCAGACAACTTAATTTTACATTCAGATTTTTGAAGTGCCTTTTAGTTCCTATGCCTTCGTTAGCTGGTTATGCCTTTAATCCAGTCACCTGCTATTTATTCCACCATTATCCAGAGAAAGGGCTAACCAATTCACACTACACTCAGTCATTCACACACTGATGGTGGGAAGCTACTGGAGAGTAGCCACAGCTGGCCTGGGGCAGTCTGACAGAGAGGCTGCCACTGGACCCTCTGACCAACATCTGGAGCCAATAGGTGGGTGAAATGTCTTACCTAAGGGCACAACGATAAGCAGGGATTGAACCAGCATGCCTGATAAAATCCTACCAGCATCGCTACTTTGGTTGTCCAAACATGTGCAGCTAGCTAAAACTAGCTCTAGTTTTAATCTAATTTGCAACACATTTTTGTTTTTCTGTTCTGTTGGTGTTCATTTCGAGTAACATCAATAGTAACATCAATATTTATACCCAGGCCTAAATTTTAAGATCAGAAATTTCACCTGGTGCCTCACTTCTTAAAGTTTCATGTTTACTTTTATGATTTATTGCTTCATGCCTTAATGTTGCTTCATGTCATTTATCATCTAAATAAAGCAGATTTCCAAAAGATAGAAATAACTGATCTTTTACCAATTTTCAATTCTCTTAGCTTGTTTGTAAGCTTTGAATATTTTTTCTAGGGAAAAAATATTTTTATTTGTATGCAATTACCACCTATAAGTTAAGTTTTGCTATTAGTTGCCAGGACACATTTGTAATGTCAAAAACTGAAATATGTCAGCAGCTGATCAGCACATTTGTGGTAATATTTTGTGCCTTACATAAAAAGTTATAAATAGGAATTCATCCTGAACTATCAGCTACTTAGTATGGCTCTGTATGCTTGACTATTTATCCATTACTGCAACTACATGCTTAATTCAGTGGATGGCCTTTAGTCCACTGCAGTGGACTAAAGACTAAATGACAACAAATGATTTCCTAATTATAGCCATCACCAGGCAAAGTAATCTAATCATAGTCAGCCACCATGCACATCCATGGTGTATTTTTATTGCTTTTTAAATGAATTAATTTATGTATTTGTTTATATTAATTTATTTAGAGCCCCAAGAGAAAGTAAGTTGGTAATGAAGCGATCTAAAGCACTCTGCGCCAAATCAATGCTGGAATATTTGGTACAACGCAGGAATATGACTGACTTCACAAAAAGTCTGTGACCATAAACAGATTAACAGACTGCAACTTATTGATGTGCATAAGTGGAAAATAATGCAGGTGTGAAGAACAATAAGAATGTAAAATAAAATGTTAAGACCAAATAATTTATAATTTTCTCAGCTGTGATGCTCATTGCGTTAGCTGAGGTCATTCTAGTGATTGATGGAAGCAGTTCAGTCATTTGGATTTCAATCACTGTCATGTTGCCATGGTGACCCTTTCAGGTCATCCTTTCATTCCTGCGTTACAAGGATTCTTGTAGCTGCAGGAGCAGTCAAAACTGACTGAAAGAAAATGAAAATGTTCTTCATGGCTTGGAGAGAACATATAATGTAGGTATTTAACTTTTCAATAACAGTTACTACTATTGTTTCCAAATAGGATGTCATCCCGGCTCACATTGGGCTAATAGTTTTCCTACCTAACAACGTTGTGTTATTTTATTGGAGTAATGTGCTGATAGATTGTGTTTTATAACTTTATCTTGCTGTTGTCTTGCAGTGGAAACAACAGAAAGCTGACCACTTAGTGTTTCATTGTTGAAGGGTCTCTGGCACATCTTCTAAATAAATCACAGTAATGGAATTACAAACATAAGCTCATGGTGATGTTTGTGGGTCTAATAAATATTATGTCACACTATATGGAATCAGTTCAATTTGCAAGTAGAAAATACGCTGAACAGAAACCACTGTCCTCAAACAATTTTGCATCAGTTTTAATTAGATTTTTTAAAAAGGGAAATGTAAAAAAACACTTTTTATAATATGTCAGAATTTAACCTTGCATCCAGGTTGTGTGCTGCAACCGCAGTCTGTATTCATGATTTTAAAGAGCTGCATGGTGTTTGAGAGAGAGCCAGGAGGAGCAGGATGTCTTCTCACTGCAGAGGCCTCCACATGTCTACGTTTTAGTGAAAGGAAAACAGGGAGACAAGCATTTGAGCCTAACAAGCAGCCTCTCTGTGCCAGCATACAGATTTTTGTATCTGAACACAGGCTATCTATGGCATTCCTTTCACTGTGTTTTGAAAATCACCACTTTGCCCCCGCAGTGACTCAAACCTTGTAAGCCATGGGATTTGACTGCAGTCTGCTTGGCTGGATGACTCATTCCTTCTCAGTGGCTAACATTGTTAGATGCTGCGGCTTCACTGACCTAAAGACGTTAGCAGGCGCCCTCGCAGAAGGCGGCCTACTGAAGATGGTACAGATGCGAAGGGAGCTGTTTTGTTAAGCAGTCCAAGCTGCCAGCTTGACAGGAAAGATGAGCCAGACTACAGTCCCTGGAAAGAAAAGCAACGGCTCTTCAGCATCAACTTAAAACAGGCTGTGAGGCCCAGCATCTTCCTCCCTATCCAAACAGTGCCCTGCAAAGGTTTGGTCTCTACTTGTCATCGACATGTCTGCCTCTGTCAATATCTACGCAAATACTGGATGAACTGAGCTGGAAAAGCGTATCATGTATAATACAGTGAGTGTTTGGAAGTCACTGTATTTTTTCAGTTTATTTATCTGTTTCATTAACATCTTAACTTTTTTTAAATGTTGTCATAAGCCTCAGCAGCTTTGAGAACTCTGAAGGACCTGCAGGATATTTAGTTAGCAACCTAAATATTTAGCATCCTAAGTAAATATTTTGCTCCACACGAATTAACTAAATATTTAGTTTGAAGCTAAATTTTCGGTTTGCCAATTCAATATTTATTTTGAACTGAACTGTGACTTTTATATAATATAAACGTTGAAAAATGAACTCCTAATTTTGTCTTCTATGATCCACTAATAACCTGTTAATTTTTGGTTGAGTAACAAACAGCACCTCATAGCAGACCAACTAGATTTAGCTGTAGTTATACAGGAAGCCTGTACTGGTTGTGCAAAATACTAAACTTAACACAAAAAAGGAGTGAAATCTGTATTTGGTTGATTATGACTTTGCTGTACATTCTGGCAATAAATTTGTGTATTTCCCCTTACATTTGCAAGGAAAATCCATTTGCAGGTTGATCAGCTGAGCAGCAGGTATAGCATGTTCTCATTAAAATCCAGTCTGCCTGGACCAAGCTGTTTGTAGAGGAGGCAGTGCACTGATGGTACTAGACACTTTATCATCCATCTCAAAGTAGAGAGAGACTGAGGTGAGACCTGACAACCAGTAGTGGTCCAACATTTCCTCAGGCTTGGCACAAGCTTAACATGCCAAGATAATGATGCTCTGTCCTACAGAGCCAAGCTTTTCAGAAACTGGCTTCAGAATTTGGGAGTGGAGAGGATTAGACTGACTGCCTGCAGTCTTTAACCCCACTGGACACTTGGGATCATCCTGTTGGTTCTGGTATTGCTAGTGTCCAACACAACCAAAGTGCCTGTTTCTATTGTTCTCTAAAGTGCCAAAATGCTTTTACCCCAAGCTCAATTCATCTGTGAAACTCTCAAATACATTTTTCCTTCAATTGTTGCAGTTTAAAGAGAAAGCAGGCTTTTCATCAGCAAAAGATACAGGCAAGAATCATAGCAACAACTTGGGAATAAATGACCAAACACAAATTTTCTTCCTGGTTCTGTTAGGTTTCTGTGGATTATGTGATTCTGCGCTTCTTGAAAAGAGACTAGAAGGATGAAGAGCTGGTATTACCTGGTTACCTTGTCAGATTATTGAGACTGAAACATCCAGTTTCTTTTGTTTGGTCAGTTTTTCCCTAACCAACAGGCATGCAGAGTCTGTTGGTAGATGTTTTTGTTTATTATTATCATTATTATTATTATTATTATTATTATTATTATTATTATTATTATTATTATGTCTTCCAAAACAAACAATACAACAAAAATTAAGAGAAAAATTATTTTTTTTAAAAACAAACTTTTGGAGAATTCCCTTCATTTAGGCAGCTGGCATGAAGCAACATGTTGGGGAGGGAAGCGTTACATTTTGGCTGGAAACTCCGCTCAGTCTGGAACTCTTGGTTTCTCAGGAATTTAAACTGCAACAAATGAATGATGATAAACCTGAACCCAGAAACAAACTCCTCCATAATTCCTCACAATCTGAATGTCAAGAAAATAGCCAGAAATATTTATTAAATGAACTTTTAGCAGCTCTGCTAACTAAAGCTGTTATAATATTATGCTAAACCCTTTTGAGCAAAGTTATGTTAAAAGAAAAATATTTAATATAAAGGAACCTTTAAATACAATTTAGCTTAAGGTTGTCTGGTCAGCTGATCATGTTTTGACTCCTTCTGGATCTTTTAGCATCAGGATTCAGTTCAGGATGTTTTTTCACACAGCACTGATTTACAACAAATGCTCTCTCAATAAACTTTACAAGAGGAACAGATAGTTATTTAAACAAACATGTTGTCAATTCAATCCCATCAATCATACAGACTATTTCAAACGCAATGCTCCAGGTTCAGAACTGAGTTAATGGCAGGATTAGCTCCTTTGGTGAGTTTATCTAGAAAAGAAACAGGCAAACATAAGTTCTCTAAGACACTAGGTAAAATGCTGATGAAAAACAGAACATACAGAGTAATGTAGTTTTGCACGAATAGCTCCTTCAGTAGCTAAGAATATAATCAGAAGAAAAAGATGGTGAAGTTATTGGTGGTCACAGATCAGCTGATGGCCTTCATGGAAGTGACTCAGCAAACAGAAACAATAGTTTTTTTTTAATTTTATTTACCTGAACGTTGGCTGTTCAGTTAAGCCAAAACATTTTGAATGTATGTCACACCTATTCCAAGAAACATTAAGATTAGAGAAAGAATAGTTGCTAAAAGGTTGAATAAATTATTCTTACTTCAACTCAAAATACAAAGCAGCAACCTCAAGATGGGCGAATGGAAAACAGAAGCACTAAACACAATGAAAAATATGTAGGCAGAAAGATCTATGCAGATAAAACAGCAAGTATTTTCTAAAGATTAAACTTATTCCAAAAGGAAGGGAGAAAATTCCAGTTGCAGTTAGAAACTTTCTTGGTGTCTTCATTTAACAGAAGTGCAGATTAGCTGGGTCAGAGGGTTGAAAACATCCTGAGAGAGAACAAGAACAACACATACTTCTGCTTCTATGTTTTTAAAATAAAGTAAAAAAAAAAAAAAGAAAAACATGAATTACTGTGGAAGGTAAACATAAGATTTTCACACTGATTTACGTTCATATCAGACGGTTACGCTGACCAGTCACAAATCAGATGTTTGGTGCTCAGTGAGTTTCAGGTGTACAAACCATCCAAAATCCATTTACTGAGTAAACAATCAGAGGCCGTGATTACAGCAACTGTTTCTTTATGTGGATTTTGAAGTATCGCATTAAAAAAGGTTGATTGAAACAAAAAAAGGTGGCTTTTGGCTTTTCTGAGTTAATGGGCTAAAGGAGAGATGGAGACACATTTGTTGAATAAGTTCTGATGTAGCGAACATTTTCCTCACATGACTGATCAGCTGTTTCTGCTGTCGTTGTGCGTTAGAATTGCAACATGGCCAATGTTAGTTGGCATAACAGAACAATTAGAACATGTCGGATAGCAGCAAACTCCTGAAAACCTCTGTTCATTTCTCTAAGATGTGTGGTCCATACTAGTTTTCAACTTCTTCTTCCTGTTTGTTACATGTGTCGTCAACATCTTATGGAATCACAACCAGGCTACACAGCCTGCGAACCAGAAGGAAACACATCTAATTCGCTTTTCCTTTGTCTTTTTTAGTCAGCAACATTTTGAAAGTTTGCTTAAAACATGCATGATATTTGGATGTAAATGTAACTACTGGCTTCTGTTTACATAATTATCAACTATTGAACTGCTGTGACGTTTTCTAGATTGGGGTTGTGTGTTAGGACAGTAGATGTCCACCTCAGTCTTGGCTCTTTTTGGATCAGCCATCAGCATTAGCTTCTGGGACAGATTTCATTTTGGTTCATGCTTAATTAAGAGGGTAAGAGATTCATGTGCTGTGCATAAAACATTAACTGCGTATAAGCTTTTAACAGAATCTGAGCTGCCCTTTTAAAGAAGTGGGTACCTGGTATCAACTCTGACACCATGGCAGAGGTTTGGAGCACAGCACTGTGTGTGTATATAGGGAAAAAGTAAAAAAAGGCATTAAATTGGAGAGGTAAGAATTTTTGCTTTTGATCATCCTGCTTTACTGGCAGACACACCGACATCTCTCCAACACAAAGTACCACCTAACTTGATTCAACTTGGCTAATGATGAAAACTACATAAAAAGTGCATCGTGGGAATTGACCCAGCCTGATCCTCACTCTTCCTCTCAGCCTCCTGCTGCGCATTTCCGTCGACTCCCACTCCGTGTGATCTGTCTGGCTTTTATCTTGAATTAAACATCTATAGGCAGTCATGTTTAAGTAGCTCTGGAGTTCAGAGCTTTGCTGGATAAATCATTAGCTAATCTACATCGCCTGGAGATGGAATTCTTCACTATATTTTTCAATCATTTCACCCTCCATTTTCCTTACCAATTGGGTTCCACTATGTTACTTTTTTATCTTGAAGTGTCAATTTTTGGGGGGGCATTGAGATGACGAGAGGTCAATGGAATAAACAGTGCAGGTAATTACTTTGACACGGTCCGGTCTGGTGCTCCAATAGGTAGAACAGCAAAAAACATTGATTTCAACTGAAGGTACGATGGGTTTGATTGATACAATGTAATGTGATTTACCCACTATCAAAAAGTAGTACCAACACATAGAGTACAAAACTAGTCCTTATATGTCCAGCCCACTCAAGCTATATTATGTTATGCAAGAAATCTTTACCATATGCCCACCCCTAATTTTTTTGTTGTTTTGTTTTACTATCTAAATCCATCCAGTGACATCCACAAACCGGGACTGCATTTCCCAAGGTTCCGTGAGAGCATTGTGTTTTCTAGTAATCCAATAAGGAAATAGGTCTTGAATCTCTCCAACACAAAGAACAGGGTGAAAATTATTCTTATTAATGACATAATCAGCAGAGCAGCCATCAAGCAGGTAAATTGTCATGCGCATCGTGCTAAAATATCCCAATTATCCTTTGTCCCCCCAGCTCTCTGTGTTGAAGTTGGAACTGCCAGAAAGCCGCTCGGTGCGTTCTCACTCACTTCCTCCGTCCCGGTCCGACTGGCAGGCTGCAGTGTGAACACCCTGCCCAAGAGAAGTGGGCTTAAACAGCCTTGGTGCTTAGATATGTAAATAGGTCCTATACAATAAAATTGTTTCAATCAAAAATAAAAGGATGAAAAGTATTTGCAAGATATTTTTTTTTCTCCTCAAAATGGTTCTGTTGTGCATACAGGGTCGCTTTATCTTAAAGTTTTCAGTCCTTCGCTTTACTCTGCTGCTTTTGGCTTATCTTACACAGCCTCCATTTACGACCCTCAGACATGCCTCGATTGGTTTGCACGGCGTCTGCTTTGTGCCCCACAAACAGAGTGTTCTGCAGAGTAATGCCAAAGGAAAACAATATGTTTTCTTTCCTTTACAAAGTGCTCCCCTCTTCTCACCTCCAAGGCGTGTCTGATGCTCCGCGCTGCTTCCAGATAATACTGTCAAGCAGTCGTTTGTCAGAAAATCCCGAAGGCCATAGCTGTCGCTAGAGAGAAAAAGTGTTTCACTGTTCCTTTTTGTAGCTGTAATACCAGAACAAAAATAATGATAAAAAACATCTTTCTCAAATGTTTCGGCTTGTGAGAGGTTGTTCTGCTGTAACTTTTTTTCCCTCAGGTCTTTCCATTTTTTTTTCTACAAAACCATAATTACTAATATTATTATTTTTTGATCCTCTGATCCAAAGCATCTGAAACCTTTTATTGTATTTCCTCCGGTATTAACAGAATGTGGTATAATTCCAGTGTAATTCCATCTGTATTTGGCAACTCCGGGCCGGCGGTTTAACTCCTGAAAAGTCTGTTTTTCAGCAGCAGGACGGCCTGGACTCTCCGCTGCAGTGCTGCAGTTAGCTTGTTGCCTGAGCCGCCAGAGTCCTGCTTGTACGGGTCCATCCACTGGGCTATACCCGGGTGGTGGAGTGTGAGTGTGGGTGCGGATGAGGCAGAGTGTTGTTCTGCCCACTGCTGGGATATGTGTTAAAGGAGTGGAGTGAGGTGAGGCCTCCCATGGTGCTGGGGATCATGGTTATGGTGTTTGGTGTCATGAGCGGGATGTCGTCTGGCGAGCGCCTCATAGCCAGGGTGTAGTCTGGGGGGCAGGCAGTCCTCAGGACCACGTCATGCGGGTGGAGGGAGTCCCCCACCCCTCTGCAGTCCCTGTCCAGGTCAGAGTGCTGCTTCATCTGCAGAGACATGATCTCCTCCTCCTGAGTGTGAGCCAGGTCGTTGGCAGCGCTCCGCTGGGGGCTGCAGCGCCGGTGGACGTCATGCCGCCGCTTGTCCTTTTTATAGTAAAGAGCAGCGAAGGCCAGGATGTTGAGGAAAAGCAAAGAAGCTCCAACAGCAATAGTCACCGAAAGTTCTGTGGAGTAGTCCCGCTGGTCCACCAGGTGAGGCTGGTTGTGGCTGCCCTGCGTCTCGGTGGGGAACGGCGTTGGGTTTGGGCGCTTGGTTACCAGAACTTTGGTCTTTGGTGTGCGGTTAGTGGCTTCTGGAGGAGGAATCTGTGCAAGGATAGAAGACCAGATAAAGATTTTATACTAGCTTTGACACCTCTAATACTTTTACTGCTTTTGGTCTTTAGGTAACAAATAAATGCTGGAACCACTTTACCATCTTCTTGCTATTAACATTTTCCCATAAATGTCAAATCAAAACTTGATATCTGAATGTAATTCTGTTCTACACAGAAGTATGTAGGAGTCAAAGCTTGGAGATAAATTCAGGAGCTGTGTCTCTTTCACGTCGATAGGAGAAAGTTTCTCATTATAACAATAATCCCGAGAAGTGTAACTGTTTTACTGTTATAGCCTTTGTTATTTTGATTTCAATGAAATATGAATCATGTTATAACAAGTTTTAAAATCTCATTAATTATTTCATTAGTAAGATGATTCTGTATTTATTTCCCATCTTTGGCAGTGAAATGCTTCTGTAATTTTATGTGCAATATTTAAATTAATGTTGTCTACTTGATTTTATATGTGCTTGACCAAATTAACTCAATATTATCTTTATGTAACTGGAAATGATTTTAGACAGCAAAGGTTTAAGACTGTTAGGGGCGTACTTGATTTTATAAAACCACAGTATCATAATAATATTATCTGTTTTATAGGAAAATCTTTTGCTCTGAAATGTGCTTTCCATTCCATCTGAAATCCATATCCACAATGACACTGCAGTAAAAAGTCAGACTTTAACCAACACACAACATATAGACACATACTATGGATTCCTTTTTTTCTGCAACCAAACTTTCAAACAATGAGAATCTTAAGAATCACATTAGATTTAAAACAACCCTAAATATTTCATCACTCCCAGTAGAAGCACATGGGAAGTTATGAACTCCCCATTATTCTGCTGCTTGTAGATGAAACTTTCAGCAACAACTTGAAGTAAACGTTGTCTGTAACTTTATCAGACTTTACCTTCATGTTGTGGGGAATTCTGCTCTGCTCGTTAAAGTTCAAATAAGTTATATAGCATTTGTTTATGAAGGCTCTCTTAAGCACTGATTTCTTTTGTTACAATATATGTTGTAGCAATGTTGAGGGGGTCCAATCATGACAAAAATGATGCCACATTGATGAGCTACAGCAGAGCAACTGTGGCTGCCACTGACCTTGGTAGTGGTAGGGATGAGTGGGGTGACCTCATTGAGGCTGTGTAGATGAGGAACCAGCTCCAACCATAGGTTGACCTGAGGGAAGAACAAGAAGGCATTATAAAGAAAAAATTGTAAACCTGAGGTTACTGTTTACTTTTTATGGAAGTAATATGTATTTTAAAGTATAAATGATGTGCAAAAGTATTCAATAACAAAACTGGCTGTAGATAGCGAGTCTGCAGTCAGCTTCCTGGTGGAAAAAAGGTATTGTACATGAAGGTAGGGTGCCTGATGCAAAAAACCTAAACAGACCTAGGAGATAAACAACCAAACGACTGCTCTCAGTTTAGAATATATAAAGGTAGCATTAGGTCTGTACTGCAGTGGCTACACAATTGTCCATAAAATATTACAACTCATCTCTAACAAAGTGTTTAGATACACTTATTTTGTTAAGAAACACTGTTGATGGTGTTTAATTCTAACATTTTAGAGCCTTTCTCCCTTTTGTAACATGATCCTCTAATTAACAGTGTGTACTTGAAATGTTGCCAGTTTATATTAAACAGAAAAAGACTAAATAAATCAGAGACAGGATGGTGGTTAACCTTGTTTGCCCGGTAGTGCTCTTTGACCCGAGGCTTCAGGCCGATGTGCAGGTAGAGCTGGTCCTTCTGGTTGTAGCGTGTCCACGCCACTTCTTCAAAGCGATTGGGCTTTGTGTGGATGAACTTGGTATCTTGTGGTACAGGTTGGTTTGGGTCCCTGAAAACAAAGTTAAATTGAATGTATTTGTATCACTAAGACAGAAAAAGACTGTTTTATGTGTCATGACTGCTCCAGCCCTCTTCTGGAGCATCCATAAGAATGTTACACACCGTCCAGTGGGAATGCTTTTTTTGTCATACCCAAATGTTTCAGATGATCAAACAGAAATTAAGATCAGAGATGGCAAGAAAATTAAAAAAGCTGTTTTCAAACTGTAACTTTATTGAATAAGGGTTTAAAGTTAGCCAGATTACTGAAGTGTTGGAAATGCCAGAACTAGGAAATACAGTACATTCAGGAGAAGAGTTCCATCAAAACGGTTTTTTCTCATCGCAATTTTAGATCTCTTCATAACAAAATCTCTCCTTAAAATAAAATCTGTTTTTGTTTTAACATGTTGTAACAGTAAAAGAGCAACACTTTATTGGAACGTGTGTCAAACTGAAGGGCTGGGAAGAAATTTGGCCCACCAAAGCTTTTTATGTGGCCCTCTGGATTCTATTTAAACATTTGTGTGCTTTAATATTGTTTTATCAATCCATTTCAAATATATTCTTGTATACTTGAAACTGTATACTGCCAAATTAATCAATGTAAAAGCATGTTCAATAATATTTAGTGGTAATAAATATTCATTGAATGCAGAGGATATGCATACACACATACACTTCACTGGTCTGGAAGACGGAGAGTCAGAGGAAGCCAGATGATTGTATTGTTATAATTAATTAAAATAAGAAATGTTCTAAAATCAGACAAAACAGTTTTAAACTTTAACAGAGTTCAATAAGGATGCACCGATTGGATTTTTCTGGCAAATCACTGATTACCAATCTTTAAAAAGTTTAACCTGATGATTCCAATTGAGCCGATAAGTTTTTCTCTTAAATGTTGCGAATATATAAACATGACCTGGTGGGCTTGTCTGTCTGTCATACCTCTCTCATGGAGCAGAAGAGGACAGTGGTTGATTTCTAGACCTTTTGCTGAGGTTGACCAGTAGATAAGATTGGCTCCACATGTACATATCGGCTGATCACCGACATCCCAAAATGAAGGAAATCTGCACTGATAAATCAGTGCATGCCTAAATTCCACACTTCCATCAAGCAATTGTTTCTCTATAGCTGATGGTCCAGAGTCTCTCGACAAAGCAAAATGTAAAACAAGAGGCTGGACTTTCACCAGGCAACCAAAATACATGAGTGGTCTAAAATTCCTCCACAGCTGTAGAAAAAAATGGAAAAATACTATGAACCAATGAGACTAAATTCAATTATTTATTTTTTTTTGTGATGTGGGAATCTTGCTACATCTGTTGTTAAAGTAGTTCAACATGTTAATATTAGCAGGAATTCTGCTCTAATTTAGAAAATCCTAAATGTCTGGCTGTTAGTTCTTGTGCTCAAGCACACATGTATTTTGCAGCATGACAATAATCCAAAGCACACTAGTAATCTTGTGTAGCTCAAAAAAACAAATTCAGGGACACATAATTTTTTTCATTGCAATGTGGATCAGAGTTTTAGAGTAAACAGGTTTTGTGTACAAACAAATCAAGAAGGATTTGAAATCTTTTCAGAAATTTATTAATCTTACTGAGGTTATTTTGGTCTTATAGAGGGCAAGCAGTTTCTTCAATGCAATATTGCAATACTGCACAAAGCCAATATAGCATCAAGCACATTTAAAATTTTGCAGTTGGAATTAAAACTTAGACTGAGAGCTTAGTGGACCTTTTGAGACCACACAGTATAATTATTAAAATTAGAATATTGAACTGAGCATGGCATTTGCCACAGGCTAATCGGTATAATTATAACGATGTTGTAATGGAGTAGTGAAGTGCAGCCCACAGGTTTCATATGATGTGAGTCACCACGGAATCAAAAAACACATCCAATAAACTCCAAAAAAGGTCAGAAGTTTTTGTTTTTTAAAATGTTCTGATAGAATCAAAGGCCTTTAGGTAGAGAGTAGCCTCATATGATCAATTTTTAATCTTAAATTTGAATGATAAAAAACAAACGATAAAACTTCATGTCAGAGAGTAAATTATTTTTCTTTTCATCTGAAGTGAGCATATTTATACATAAATGATGAAAGCTCTCACCAAAGATGTCAGGGTGAAAATGGAGTTCATCCATGCAGATTATCTCATTAGATTTTGGTGTAATTAAAAGATCATATTATGCTCCATCTACCTCACATGTTAGCTGCTGGACTTAATACCACAGGGATCACAGTCAGTGTAAACATTCCATATGAAAACCCTCTTTAAGTTTAACATACAGATGGATTTTAAGAAGACACTGAACATGAAGTCCTGTGCTATAAATTCCCAATCTGAGGTGAACACTGCTGCAGTGGCCCATTCAGTCTTACTGAGCGCCCTATTGTCTGAGAGCAGTATAAGGAGCTGGCAAAGCTCATCAGGAACATGCTTAACCATTCAAATAGATGGCATAAATCTCCCAGGTACCCAGCATTCCATGTCAATTTGGGGTTATATATGTAGATCATTAGAGGCTCTCTGTTCCCCTTAGGGTTACTGCGCAGGGCTTAGAAAAAGCCAATGTACCCCTATTATGCCTCGGAAAAACAATTACAGCCATTGCTGGACGCTGGAAGGCAACGTGAGACACAGGCAGGAAAAGGGAATTTTAATTTTAGGTCATAAAGAATGTCCCTTTGCAGTGCATGAACATTAATTAATAATGAATTTAAAGATAATGTGAAGGGTGTGTAAAAAGAATACCAATGGCATTGTTGGGTCCATAAAACCCAGCAGAGCTGTTCACAACCCCCCATCATCAAATGGAGTTTAATATTGAGGAAACACAATTACAATAACATTATTGACTTGTTCATGGTCTTGTAATGACAGTTGTATGTTGCTCCAATTATCCTGGTACGAAGCTCTTTACAAAATGTCGCTTCTAACTAGTGGTGGGACTCCAACGTTTTTAATGGAGTTGATTGCAGGGCAGTGGTTGGCCGACAGAGCCTGCAGGCCTTCTCCGCTGCTATATCAGAACCCTTAAGATATATCTAACACCTAAATTATGTCTGTTCAATTACATTTTATACATTTACTGGTCCTTCAAATAGTGTACTCTTGTTTCGCACATTTGTCTGAGCTGTGCCACTTCCCATACATGTTTGTGTGTTTCATCCAATCAGATTTGAGTCTCTATGTGGTCAGGAGCAGGCTAATCTCTCCACAGCCCTCAGAATAAGGAGACCTTGTTATATTGTGTTTTTTCTTTACCACTAGTGGCTTGGATAATTGTAATGTCATAGTGGTGGATTAAATCAGAACAGTCCCTCTGATGCAGGGTCTGTATTTAATTAACTGCAATTAGTAACATTTTAAGCAAAATCTATATGATAAAATATGCAACATTTTCAATTTAAAAAATATTTTTGCTGCTAAATTATTGCGTAAATAGACATATAAGCTAAACAACAAGGATGTTTGTTGTTTTTAATCTGTTCTTCAGATTCTTCAACCATCAGATAATTGCCAAGTTCTATTTTATCCATTCATCTTTCCAGAGTTTCAGGAACTCCTGATCATTCATGGAGCTTCTTTAGAATTCTGGACTATAAACAGACATTTACACTGGAGACGTCTGTGTTAATGCCACATGTTTAGCATTGTGATGCTATTTTAGGCTTGAATAGTATTTGAGAATAATGATAATGTATTTAATTTCAATTTTTAACAAATTAAAATCGATGTCATTCTTTTGAATTAGGGCTGAACTGAAGACATAAATTGTCATGCAGATTATTCCAAAAGTCACCAATGTGGGCAATTGGCACAAGTTTCATGTAATTGTCCTAATACGTGTTTGACTCAGTGGACAAGCAGTTAATCCCTGATCCCTGCTTATGGGTATTAACTGCAGTGTTTTAATTCCATTCCCTGTTTAACTCCACCATATCCCCATATAGCTTTATTTTCCTTTCATAATTTTTCAGTTTAATTTCAGTCCTTTTACTCAAGCTAATTAACTATGTTGGTAACATCATACCCTATGTTTCTAGCTCAGTCAATATGAAATTACAAAATGTATGTCTAGTTCTCTACATAAAAACTAAGCATCATTAGCAACATTTCTAATGTGTTCATACCCGGTCTTGGCAAAATTTGTCCAGTAGGTCATGACAACAGCACTCAGCATCACATCATTCTTGGAGAAGTTGCATGGAAACAGCTCTGTCGGCCCAATCATTGGCAGCCCAAACACATATGGGATCTCATCTCCATGTGCTGCGTCTGCCCACGGTGGTACCTAATGAGCAGCAGATGAAACAAATCACATCAATATTATTATGTCTGCGTGACAGATGCAAAACATTAGTTGGCAAAGCGTCTCAGAAAAAAAATAAATTTTGACAAGCTCCAACACATCATGCTAGTGGAAAAATACATTCAGCTGAGGAAAATAAAAGATTTTTGGAGTCAATTTTGGTGTGCTACTTGTCACAAATTTTACAATAAGTAGTAAATATTTGGATTGGCACATTTCAGGGCGTTATGTTGAATAAAAAAGTGTCAAGCTAGAGGTCTTTAAAAAAAATCAAAACTTTGAAAATTCAAATGGTGTGGTTACTAAAAGAAACACCTAGAGCTCACTCGCTCATAGTAAAGGTCACAGTCAGATTTAGCTACTTTTTAAATGTTAAGATTTAGAACAGGTTTTAGAAAATTACATGTACCAATATCTAAAACCAAACAACCAAAGAACAGATATTTAAATAACCTTTAAAATAAAATAATCTATAAAATGACAAAAGATTGGACTGCAATTCGGAAGTCTAAACACCCTCCACTGCCTTATGCAAGATTAGTTCCCAATAGCAAAAGCCTATGTTGAGAAGATGGTAAAATATCCATCTTCTCATTGTGTAAAGACATCCTTAAAAGATATAGTTTCTGATTTCTCTACTTCACTGAAGTAGACAAGAATACAGTTCCCATCTGTGCACTGTGCTCTACCTATTGATCTCCTATTCTGTTATGTCCCCACCTATGAACAAGTAAGCAGGACACCTAGAGCTTCCCTCTTGGGGCAGGAGCACAACAGCATGAAGGTGTCGATCAGTCTTTTCTAACTTGAACAGCATTAAAAGAACCCATGGTATAACCATAGAGAGACGTACCTGTTCCGTCTGACAGTGATGGTAGAAGGCATAAAAGTATGTTGGCGATCCAAAACTTGAGTGCAGATCAGCTGTTGCTACAGCCGGTGCCACCCACTGGTGATCAGTAAAAAGGGCCAGCAAAGTCTTCCGCCGGGTCTCCGGGTTGTGCCTGTCGGCCCAGTCCGTGTACATAAACTTGATGGTCTCACGCAGGATGTCTTTACCCTCTGGGTAACCATAGAGGTCATCAACAAAGCTGGAGACTGCATAGTCAAAGTCATTGGCCTGGACACCATTGTCATTGTCAACGATGAGCTCCACAAACTTTAGGCCCTCACCCTGGTTCACTCCTAGCATTATGTCATAGTTGAGAAACTCACCTGTAAACATAAGCATAGACCACTATTAGATCACAATCCAGAGCAAAATGGTTCTTCAGTAGAGCATGGCAGGTTTAACTGATACCTTGCTCCATCAGTATCTGAGGGTCATCAGGTATTACATCTCCATCAATGACAGGGCCAAAGGCAATGTGGTAGCGGGCTGGCTGGATGTCTTGATCTACAAGCTCCTTGTAATGTTTTCTTTGCAGGCACACCACAAGTTCCACTGTGTCCTCCAGGTTACAGCCCACCTTACGGGCCAGCATCCGCGCATACTTGGCTGGCTGGAAACTGACAGCCCAGCTGGATAGAGCTGTCCCACTCTGGGCAATGGCCCTTTGAAAAAGACCTGAGGACAAAAACACACAACATACATTACCCATCTTTCTTTTTAGATAAAACGTTTAAGTGAACAAACTGAATTAAAAAAAATATCAAATCATGTGAACCCTTGCTTTCTTTTACTAGTTAGTTACCTTAACTCTACATTCAGTGAAAGGATTGAGCAGTTTTTTAAGACAGATTGTTTGACAGATTGACCTTGGTAGTTAAGGCAACAACAAATATTACTTTCAAGCACTACTTAATTTCTAAAGTTACTTGTACAGTGACAGAAAATCAAACATTGAAGCAGACAGATAGGTGCAATGAAAAAAGTATTTGCTATCAAACCAAATTCTTCAATTTTGCCTGTTTTTGCTCCACTTCAATGTTTAAGTGTTCTCAGATGAAGATAATATTTGGGAAAAGTGTCCAAAACACGCTGGCCTTGCATAGAAAAACAATTCCACCTACACCTAATTAATGAGTGATTTTGCAATAATTTGCCACCAGATCCACCATTAACAACTTATAATGTCAACAAATTTTTGCATTACTTGTCGATTGATTTTGGCCCATTGGGCAACTGTGACTCAATGACCTTTGAAAGACTATGTGGCTTCCAATCAGAAAGTTGTAGGTTTGTTTCCAGCTTCCACATGTTGATGTTGTATAAATATGTGGCTGTGAGTGTAAATGTGGCTCTAGTGACTGGAAAAGCACCACATAAAACCAGTCCATTTTCCAATCCTCTTTGCTTTGTAGTTTTTAATGACTCACATTGGAGAGTTTCCATTATGAATATGGAATTCAAGTCCATTCAAAAATACTTCATTGCCAAAAGGAAATTAAATGTCATATTAATTCAAATTCAGTCTGTTGTTCAGATGAACACCAAGGTATTTGGATTAATCAACCATCTGCACTCCTTGGAAATTAAATTAAATGATTATTTGTGTTTTTAAATTTATTGGGTAATTATCATATGTTATGGTACAAAAGAAATGGGCTAAAATTTCAGCCTTCAGACCAACCTAAATTACTGGTAAACTTACCCCAGGTTTGTATGTGAGTCAATGACAAAATGAATCCTTTTGTAAGTACACTTGTTAGGTGAGGTTTACCTTTAGTGGAGTTGCTCCAGCGGTTGCCCTCTGAATAGTGAGACAGAGTGAGGAGATTCACACACGATGCCCCAGCACCCGAGCCAAACACGGTGATGCGTAGCGGGTCACCACCAAAGGCTGCTATGTTCTCACTGGTCCAACGCAGGGCCTGGATCTGATCCAACAAACCATAGTTCCCTTTGGCTGCTTGGTCACCTGTACTCAGGAACCCTGCATGAGACAACAAAGGGAAGAGAGATTTTATCACTCTTGTGTCTTCAGAATATGGTTTAGTTACAGAGCACTGATAAACACACTGATATGAATTTTGGGAAACTGCACATAAACAATCATGGAAGACAAATCCAGAGAGATTAAAAAAATAATCAAATTCCAATGAGTTTGCGTAGGTTTTCATTTTTCAGTCTTAAAAGACTCAATGGTAGGGGTAGACTGTATTGTAATGAGAACTCCTCTGACTTTCAGCGTAAAGCGCAGGACCCTTCATAGCATCTGATCAGCTGACTGACTGTAGGGACTAGTTAGAGTAGTTGTGGTTTAAAAGCCTGGTGATGTAAGAAGTAGCCCAACCATGAAAATATTTCTACGTAAACAGCAGGATTATAAGAGACAATAAAAAGGTTCACACTGGTATAAAACGAGCCTTTCTTGCAGTTAGTTGCTCGATGTGTAAAAATAGACCCTGAAAACAAAGTTCTGGGCGACAATGTCAAGATACTGAAGGCTACAGAGGGAAAAACTATGATTTCTGACATGTAGAAGAGATTGAAATCTGTTTATACCTTTTGAGTTTTCTGTCACTACACAGTAAGACGTAATAAAAAACATCCATTTAGTTTTTTGCTTGAAGGGCAGTGCAGCTGTGAATAATGGTAAGACTTTTACATGGCTAGGATGTGTTTCAAACAACACGGAGTGTGATAGGTCAGGGAGTCACATTGTGCAGTAGCCTGTTGAAGACATTCTATAAACAAGATGCAGGAAGACATTCCATACGTTAATGCATTGAGTTCAAGTGAGATTTCATGCCCCACATGTTGGGCATAGAGTCTTCTGCGTCAGAACTGGCTGCTGAATGCTTTGAAAAAGGCCTTTCTGACACAGACGTTGGACTGGTGATGCCCCAACCTTTTCCCTCTAGTCTAGTTGATGCTTCTTGATGTTGTAGCACATTAATCAGTGATCATTTGCAAGCCATTACAGATTTACGGGGGGCCATTTGTCAGTGTGTAAAATTACACAGTCAAAAATGATAACAATAACTTGGGTTATGGCACTCCATAAATATTTAGTAAGGAAGCTAAATATTTAGCTCTGAGCTAAGTATTTAGCTTTAATATAAATACTTGGCTTGCTAAGTAAATGCTTACTTGGCTAACCAAATATTTAGTTAATCTAAATATTTAGTTTGGTGTTAAATATTCAGTCAGCTATGTAAATATTTAAACATTTAACATTTAAATATTTGGTTTGCTAACTATTTAGTTTGAAGTTGTGAAATTTAGAATTTAATGAAAAAAACAATGAAAATGTGACTTTGAAAAATGACAGATCGCCAACCCCCATGTTTACTCTTATGACAGGGAAACCCAAATTATTGCTCTTAATTTTTTACTGTAATTTTACAAACTGGAGCCCATCCATCTGGGCCAATTTATGTCTAAATCTGACCTTTCCTTTTTATTTAATGTTTAATTTTATTAAACATTTATTTTATTTTATTTAATGTTTATTTAATGCTTTCAGAGGCAATTCGGGATTTTTTGCTGCCATATACGATATTGATTTAAGTCTAGCATGTGCTCTAAAAGCTCATGCAAATAATTAATTAATCCAAAAGTAATTTTACAATACAAATGTTTCCTCTGAGTCCTAGCCATGCCACCATGGACACTTTAGTAATCCCTTCTTTGTTCTTTCCCGGTTCAGTATAAACCCACAGGTAATTGTGGTCTTGGATGCTGCCTAAAGCCCCATTGCCACCCAGGTATGAATGTACTGACAGGGACCCTCCAGTGTTTCCACAGGGAAGCTCTGGTCTGTTAGAGCAATTTCATGTCGAACACACAGCAGCTCTTCCTAATTCTTATTTCTATGCTAAAAGCTCCATTACCTACTGCACCCATCTAGGGAGCCCCCCACAGCCCACCAATGAACTAATCCTCCAAATTCACATGCTGAACTCAGCTCTCGTCTTCTTGCTCTCACCACTTTACCATTACAGCTAAACGTCTTTAAGAAGCTACTGTTAATGGAGTTTCTTTATCAGCCCTTTGTGAATAAAGGACATTACCAGTCTTTGAAGTGAAAATGAGTATTTATGCCAGCATTTTGCTAACATGAACAAACAGGGAAACAATGGTGAGGCAGTCATTTTGTTTTCCATCTTCATAACAAAAGCAATATACTTCAGTCAAGGACACTATTGTCATTTCTCCCAAGTACCACTCCATCCCTTTTAAAAGAAATACCTTTTCCAGACACTACATAATTCCGATTGCTGCCACTTTCTTGTTGCTGTTGTTGTGGTTTATTGTTACAGTACAGCTAACAGAGCTCAAAGCCTTTGATAAATGTTTGACTCTAAAAGCCTTTGAGGAAAAGAAGGGAATATATTCCTGACTGCTGGAAGGCTTTTAATGTGAAATAGTGTAGGGCACTTAGTGCAAAGCAAAGTAAAAGCTAAATTGGTGTTTAAACTCAGAAGTGATTATACCGCCATGCTGAGTTGACTCCACTGGAAATTTGATCAGACGCAGATAGAAATTACACATGGAATATAAATGGGAGTCAGAGTTTAAGCATCAGGCGTGATATTCAGCCATTTCAGATGAATGAATCCAACAAAACAAACAGACTGTGAAATATACATAACACATACGCATGTAGAGAGCAATGAATCTATGATTGACACTATTTGGTGAATTATGTTCATTTAGAATGTGCATTTAATTTTTACACACACATCTAACAAAATTTACATCAGAGACCTTTTATGCATACATTAAGCTGCTCTGTCTGGCATTGGTAATATTGAAGCATCCATTAGATAACTGTAAATAAAATCATATCTAGCACCAACAAAATGCTTTGGACAAATGAACAGTTATTCAACACAGTCAACATATCAGGTCATATATCAGACACATCAGTGCTTCCTCTCATAAAAAGCTACACTGGCTTAATACTTGGTCAGCAGCACATTTTCTGTCTTCATTTCTGTCATTTCATCCAACTGTTCCCACAAGCTTGCTCAGGAGAAGGAATTGCTTCAAATTTGATAGCAAAATCATCTGGAATTCCTCAGATGTAAGATATCTTAACCAGTTAAAGCATATAACTGGTTATCATATATCTCACAATATATTCTGAACCAAGTTGGTCTGGATGACACCAATTCTAAATGTATAATTTGATTGTGAACTAGGTTGAAATTAATTAAGCAGACTGAGTTGAACTCCTGTCCATATGAAGCGGACATACTTACATATAGATATTTTTCATTTTTAACCAGTGATCCCCATAGTGGCTCATTTATTCAATTTTTTTTTACTGCGATTTGAAAACAGTTCCAAACTTTTTATTTTTTAAGCAAGTTCCTAAGCTGATAGTTGTGATAACTCTACCCTGCATTTCAGGGACTTCCTGCTTTCCACTTTCCTTTCTGCTGTTGTGCAGGTTCTGACAGGTGGGATTAATCAAAGAGTCAGTAAGCGCCTGGTCAGTCCAAATCAGCTGATTAAAGTCTTCCTCAGCCTCCTCATTCCTGCTGGCACCCAGATTTTGATGTCTGCATTTTATATAACATTTTTCACTTTAACTTATTATCTTATTTTAATTTTATTTATTGCAAGAAATGTTTTTGTGTTTAACATTTTACAACACATGTACATTAGATAACTTGGTTGTTGTTCATATCCTTTTCAATCGAGTTTATATATATATCATATTTGAGCAATACATTTTTTGCAGCATAATGTTTGGCAGCTGAGCTGGTCATGCCCACATCAACAAACAAAGACAGCACTGAATAAAGAAAGTATTTGGTTCAATGACCTTTGGTGAGAAATGTTTGTACCACTTGGTTAAAATCAACATGCTTCACGGTACAGTACCGTATAACGGACAGATCTCAGCTGTGCTCAATGTTGACTGCTTGGTTGTAAATGTTGGCAATAACATTCTGAGCTAACATGACAGACAGAACAGCCTTTCACTGATAACGTCATGTTGGCCCTATTATGAGAAAAAAAAATCCCAATGGAACCTTTGACCTGAAAAAAGAAATGAGGGAAAACTTTAAGATACAACTGGAAAAAATTGCACCATATCCTCATATTCACTCATTTTATCCGTAATATATGAATAGATACTACTTCACTTCATTTTATTTATTGCTTTTGCTGTTTCAGTGTAAGGCCTTTTTTTAATCAAACATGCCATAATGATTTAAATTAATGTGCTTGTTATGAAAAGTAATTAAGCATAAGATTGTATGCAAATAGCATCAAAATAAACACAAACAGGATAATAACTGTTAATACACAATTTCCAGACAATTACTGTGGAAATACAGTATGTTTAATGTGCCAGTCCGTGATAGACAATTAAGTTATTAATTTTGCACTGCGTCAACAAAGAAGCACCTAAATGCATCACGATATGTCTAAGCGTATGATTGGCTCCCTGATGGGCTGCCTCTGTCTGTCTAAACTGTCAGTAAAGCAGAGCAGCAGCAGCTGAAGGTGGCGCTCTTGCTTACTAACCAGTAAAGAACTGGCTTCAGCAATTATCACTACTGGTTAAACCCTGATTTTCAGTCGGGGTCAGGTTTTATGCTGTAGAACATAATCTCTGACCCTGGGACAAAGAGGAAGAATCCGACTCAACAATCTCATGGAGGTGTCTGCAAAATGTTACATGGAGTTTATTTTGTTCATAATTAATTCACGTTTGACACTTGACAAAGTCAGTACAACAAAAATATTACAATACAGTAATCGATTACAATTAATAATTACAATTACAATTAGTCATTGATTATTATATTGACTACTCTGATAATTAATCAATTAAAACATTGGCTCATACTGCAGATTTCTCATCTAACCACTTTTTTATACAATGTTAGAAGTACAATGAAAGGTGCAAATAAACAAATAATTAAATTCATTTTTTTAAATAAGAAATGCACATTTTCTTGCCTAAATTGCAATAGCAGCATTCCTTTAGTGGATGCTTAATACTTTGTAGAAAAGGATGCATCTGGAGATAAAAAATCCTTCAAACATCAGAATGGGAAAATCTGCCTTTTCTGCTGGACTAAGTATCATTAACATCAATAACACCAATAACAGTGTCTGTTCATTTTTGAATTAATTGATTGATAAATGAACAGAAATAGGTGCTGAACAGAATTTTGAGATTTTGTTGAGTCTGTACATGTCAACAATTTATTGCCTACTAAATAAGTTGATGATTATTCAAATGATTGATTCATTATGATTAATCGATTCAGGTGTATAAAAAATGCCTGAAATCACTTCCCTCAGTGGGCCACACATAAACACACACTGCTGGAGTTGATTTCCTGTGCTGATTATGGGTCTATGAAGGACTTGCCTAAAAAGACGCCCCCTGATCTGCAGGATTGAAAACCAGCATCTTGACCTCTAAGCTCCCTGGAATGACAATAAGAGATGAACCCTGATCCAGCCATCCAGCTTTTATCCCTTTGATCTCTGTTAACGCAGAGGGAAAAGGCTGGATGAGGAGAAAGATGGGCACTTTTTTTTACTCTACTTCCTGCACACATGTTTTTCTCAGTCATGGTTGGTGGACAATAATCTGCTTTCTGTTTTCTCTTTCTCCCTATCCATCCTTTTGACTCTGGATGTAAAAAAAGACTGAATAAAAAAAGCTACAGAGGAAAATGTGGGAGAATGAATACTGTCACCAGTGCACTCTGGCAGCAGACATGCTGCAGCCAGAAGAAAAGGTAGATTTCAAATAACGACAGAAAAAGCAACATGAGGGTGGAGAAAATAAAGACAATGTTTCAGCTTAGAGAGGCTGACAACAAAGTAGAGAGCCCACTGTCATTAAATGTTAAGCAATAGAAAGGCAGTAAACAAATGCACTTGATTAATATAATTCAGCAAAACAGTTTCTTTTTGTTTGAATTTGTTGAATGTAGCACGTTTTTACATGTAAAATTCAAGATCTTTACGCATCACCAGGGCAACAAGCACTTATAAAAGAGGAGAAATAAAAAAACAGTTCATTGGGCCAGCAGATACGTGGAAAACACTCTAGGATTCCCTCCCACCTCTTCTAAATGCTTTATGTGGCAGTATTCTGATTCACTGATACAAAGATAAAGTAGTGAGAGAGAAGATACAAATGATTTGCAAACCTTGGGAGACTGGTTAGCAACTAGCTACTGATCATGCTAACGTTAGCACCTTCTTTCTAGCTTCTTATTGGTGCTAATCAACAAGAACATTGCTATTTAATGAAAGAATTTGTTGTCGTCAAAATGGTCAAAACTGTTAATTCCACACAAAGATTCTTTAAAATAAAATTGAGATTTATAGAACATCTATAGCAACAAAAAATATGTCATATGTTTTATCATGATGGCAAATATGTAGATGTGTTCATTTAATTAGTTGATCAATTAATTTGATTTTAATTGAAAACTACATATGAACAAAATAAAGTACTGGATAAATAGATATGTAACCTCAACAACAAAGGTATTCATTGTTTTTAATTTGTTATTCAGGTTTTCATCTCAAAAGAGAGATGCATAGCACTAAAATGTATAACATATTCAATCTATGTAATTAATAAAAAAAGTCACACATTACTAATATACTATGGTACCCTCTTCTATATAAAGCACAATTTGTGACAATCTAAACTCTATTTGATGAAAAACGGTACTTGTAATTTTCCAAAAAATACAACTAAAATATCGTCTTGTCTTGTGCATGTCATTTCATTACAACCTGAGGGAATGCATCTTTCCATGTTTTTAATGTTTACCTCATTATTACAAAAATGTTTATGAATCAAAGGAGATATAAAGATAGTAAAAATGCATTGAAAATGTTTGAAATTGGTAAGAAAATAAGAGAGGACCTGTGTTTGGGCATTTGGTTATCTTGCAAAAACGGGTAAAAACAAAACCTTTTTCATTCAATTTTGAAATTAAAAGTACTTTCATGTCTGATAGCAAAATGACTGGTCAAACAATGTGTCAAAAGTATGCAGCAAAAGCTTACCTCACTTAAAATACACAGGTCCCAGTGTACATCACCCCACTGGTCTTCGACTGTACAACAAAATATGCTACAGCAGCTCCAAATATTTACATAGCCTCAGCAATGCTCCATTTATATCTGGTCCATGCACACAACAACAGCACAGACAACGGCCTGCCGAGGGCAACCGGCTGGGGAAAATGCTGACGAGGCACAACACATTTCTCACGAGGAATAATGAACATGGAGCTACAGGAAGTTCATTCATTCACCCTTTATTTAGACACTACGAGGGATGAATGGAGTGAGCTGCTGTGTTTCTCAGGTGTGCCTTGTTTGCATGGTGACAACTTAAGGTGTACATCGGTTGAAGAATGACTCGCTATGTGGTGAGAGCTGTAGACACAGTGTCCTATAGAAATGTAACATAGAGCAACATTAATTCATGTTAATTACAAAGCCACAGCTAGAGAGACACACTGTCATCTGTCAGAAGAAAGCCTTTCAGGTTGAAAATATGGAGTTAAAATGTGGAGTAAGCTACCTTCAGTATGCTTCGGTTTTATCCTGACTCAGCTTTGCACATGGCAAACATGTAGAGCTGTTCATGATGAGGTGAAAATGTTCTAATAGTATTCTTAGATTGACATAGTAAGGTACTATAGGTTTGAACTGAGTAGAAATGGACCAAACTTATAATTTTTACCAAACCACACATTGATATGCAGATTGGTAACGAGGTTCAGAGTTTTGCCCTAGAGCATTTTGACATGTGGTGGGAAAGTTAAACATCTAACCTCCAACTTTCTGTTTGCATATTGGCTTTTTTTCCCACTGAGTCATGGTGGTTCCAGAAGTTGTATGTTTATGTCTCTGAGTGGAAACCAGCTGTAAAAGGCAAACAGCCTGTACTTGTATAGTGCTTGAACTAGTCCAAAGGACTCCATCCTGCATTCAGTTATTCACCTTCTCCATTCACATGCTGATGTGAATGGAGTAAGAATTCCCATTCACATCAACGTGGCCTGGGGCAGAATGACAGAGGTCCAGCTGCTATACGCAGACGCAGGTGGCGTCTGCGTATAGCAGAACACGCAAAAACAAAAAAAAAAAAAAAAAGCAAGTTGGCCCTCTGACCACCAGTAGGTAGGCAAGTGAATTGTCTTAACCAAGAACACTACAACTGAGCCAGATGGAGCCGGGATCGAATCGGAGACTTATCAGTTACAGTACAAACTCCTATGACCGTTAGCATCAATGTTCCTGTCACACTGAAATCTTACTCAGTGAAAATTTTTGATTTCCAGAGTTAGGTTGAAAAACCATCTAAGAGCTCTGAAAAAACTCCTCATCTATATGTTTCCCAAACTTAACTCTCAAATGAGCCCAGTGAATTCTGATGTGGTTATGTACCACCAACATGGTGGAAGACAATGTTTTTCCTTTGTCACCAGCACATTCTTTGTAGCGGTTGTGAAGTCAATTTTTCTAATAAAAGAACTAACCTCATGCAATGTCTCGAAAGAGTATTACCACTTATTTTTCTCTGTCATCCAACCTTGTGTAAATGTTTGAATAGACAATAGCTGTGTATGAATTCAGGGTCTGTGTCCTTTGAAAGACGAGATCCTGTGAAGGCCGTGAATAAACGAAGACCAAAAGAGAAAAGCTGTGAATTCGGACAGGTCTAGTCTCCACCCACTGTCCCCGTCCACACCTTAGTTTAATGTTAGTTATGTTAGTATGTAACCTTAGTTTATGTTGCCTAGCAACCTTGACAGCATGAAGCAGAGAGCAGTGAAGAAAGAAGAAGTAAAGGTTGTTTCATAGTAAATAAAAAAAAGAACTCTGTTTCTAAATTGTTGAAATCTGAAGCTGCTGCCCCCGCGACCCAACCCCAGATAAGCGGAAGAAAATGGATGGATGGATGGATGAGACCTGTATTGCATATTTATACCAGGAATAAGCATTTGTCAATTTGTCAATGGTGAATAAGCACCATTGACTACTTAAAGAGTGTTTAAATTTGAATTTCTCAGGAATGTAAACAAATCAGTGGGGAAAGTTATTTTGCACATAGCACTGAGTAGCTACTTCAGTACGCAGGGATTTTCAGAAATACTCTTGTCTGATTGAGGAGTCCGTTCTTTCTCTATAGAAGCAATGGGCACACCAAAGCAATAAGCTGCTAATAATGCTAAAACTACAACAAAGCTCATTTCTGATCTGAATTTTGTGTATTGATAATGACGTCCTGGCCATTGGGTAGACAGTAGCATTGAGGATCATTGAGGAACTCAGTTGATAATTTAGTTTTATTACTTAGCTTTATTTTTTCTGTTTTTGTTGTGGGAAACAAAAATGAACCAAAAGCTTTCAGTGACATTCTTGACAATTCTTTAATTATGTTAAGGCTTTACTATTAATGAAGTAAACATTAATATAGAATTAATATTTTACTATGCATCTGACATGCATGGACATTACAGTTAAACTGTGCTCCTTATTTTAGGTACTTGGTATGTATGGAGAGGGTGTAAATACAGTAATAACACCATTGTGATCCATTCATTTCAATGTGTGGTTCTACAGTTTGGTCGTCTTCATTCTGCAGGTCAGACTGTGGCTCCAACATGTAAGATCTAATGGACAAGTTTTCTGTTGTTGACATCTTTAATTAACATTGGAATAAAATGTTTCTCTGCCGGTAGATAAATGAATCGCTGGTATCAGTCTACAAAAATGTCTGAATGGGGTAGAGTGGGGCTCTGTGACCTGGAGGGAAATGTCTCGTTCACGTTTAAAAAGACAGCAGCACAAGTTGCTCTGAAGTGAGTTGCCCTAAAGTGAGTTGCTCTAAAACAGGCCTCAGAGCAGAGGTAAACCAGGAATCTGCAGAGCTACAATAACCTGGAATTCAGACCAAAACATTGCAGTTCTACTTGAATGAATTACATGTGAAAAGAAAGGATTTAAAATCATGGCATGTCCACTTTAAGTCAGAGGGAAAACATTTAACAGCAGAGCTTATATATAGAAGTCACATTCCCACCTGATGCCTGCTGAAATAGTGTTGGTGTAATGGTAGTTCGTGTGAATAATGGTGTTTTGCATTTCACTGTAACCTTGTGAAAGTTCTTGTACATTTGAAAAGCTCTGAAATGTGAACAACAAGCTTAATAAATTAAAATGATTTGTTTTTGGTCCAAGGGCAAAGACATAAGCAATAAAGATTTTGTAAAGCTGTGGGCAGCATAACAGGGTTTGTGATCATATCCAGAGGACTTAAATGAAAGGTGTGTATGTGCACACCAGTGTGTTTGTTTTTTCAATCTAAACCAAAGAATAAAAACCAAATAGTTGGTCATTGTACAGTCAGACGTTTGTCTCACCATGAATGTTTTATCTGCTGATGGATCCCAGCATCTTGCTGTCTTCCTCCACGCCTTCCAAACCCTCCCATTTCCAGCCCTGCCTCGCCCCCTTCTCTGTGCGCAAATCAAATTACAGTGTCAGCTTCAAAATGACACAAGCTCCCATTCATACATCTTGTTCTACACAAACACAAACATGTGTTAATTTGTGTTGCTGCCCCAACAGATTTGCCTGCAGGACACGCTGGTATAGATTACCTCCTTCTGCTGGGCTGACGGCAGCAAGGGAGCGAGAAGGATTTCTGTGTGGGTGTGGATGTGATTAAACTCTTACTCAAGATATCCCAGCATTGTGGTGTGAATACATAACCGCCTGTAATTGATACGATTTAAAAAATAGGTGTCAAATGCACAGCAAATGACACAAGAATGTCAACAAACAGGAAACCAGAGGCTGGAGCAATCAGTTTGTCTGACAGGCAGGCTAATGACTTAAAGATTAGATGTAAAAACAGGATTGCAGAATCTACTATGTTTTTGATGACATTAGCATAAGATACCAGCACAATGGAAACATCCAAAACAATTTGTGATGCAGAAAGAAACTTCTCTTTTTATTTTGAAAACCCACTTGTCCCTTGTCTTTTCTAAGCTGGCTCAAACCATCCAGAAGCAGAAGGAAGAGTGAGCCACGTTAGTCTGTTCTTCCTTCAAATGTATCACATCATGATATTTTCATATTGAATATTTATAAAATACTTTCTGCTCTTGCCTGTTTTAGCAGTTCATACACCAGATTTAAAAAACATCAATAGTGGAAACTTTCTTAGCACTTCAGCAGAATTTAAAATCTAGAACATCATGCATTGTTCTTGGGTGTTTCAGCTTTTCTATCTAATGTAGAAATGCTCTACATAAAAATGTGATTAGGTATTTTTTTTTACATAATTAGGAGTTATGTTCCACAGAAAATGTCTAATGAAAATGTAAATCCATGAACACATGAACCAGGTCGAGCATAGATTTAAATGGGAGAAATTTGAGAGGAGAAGCTTAGAACCTACAGGCTGAAATAAATAGCAAACAACATTTCAGATATACTTAAAAGATTTCATTCTGTTGAGGAAACTGAGCAGTATCTACATGTCCAATCAGATATACTGGAAAGCAGTTGAAGCTCAGTTGAACAATGCTCCTGCTCTCCATAAGACCAGATTTGTGGCTGTACAAATATTTGATGATTGTGTCCGTCTCAGAGGTGTTTAAAGTCTTTAGTGAAAGACAATAAGCCTTCTTGCCGCGCCCCAAACCTCATGAAAACAAAAATTGACTACTAGACTCTCCCATACCACCAGGTGGTGACCTGGGAATATTGTGTCTGCTCAAAGTGAATTATAGTTGAAGCTTTCAGGGTTATTATTTAACCCTCAACAATCAGAAACATATTGAGCAAAAAATGACAAAAGGAGAAACCACTGATGACCAAAAGATCCTAGTGGTGAAACACCAATGCTGTGCATCCTGCTACATCTGCTACAGCTTTTCAAAACAGGGACATCATGTCAATAAACAAACATGGTGGGATTAGTATAATGTCCTGGGTCTGATTTGTGGCTTTAGGGCTTGGATAACCTGCTGTAATTGGTGGAGCTTAAATAATTTTGCTAAAGGAGGGGGCCAGAACTCTTTTACAGCAATGAAGAAAACAACTGTCAGTTATCACAAACATTTGATGGTGGTTGTTGCCTCCAAAGTTAGCACAACCAAGGTTAGCAGAGTTTAGAGGGTAGTTATGTTTCACCTGGGCCAAATTGTTTTAGATTCCACATTATATATTTGTTCAGGTTATCTTTGTCTAATTTTAAAAAGCTTTTACTGATGAGCAACTTTAACAAGGAACCAAGAAACCTCCTTTTAGGAATGTAAAAAGCATTTCAGCAGTTGTGCAACATCTACTGTGACAGAGATCTACCAGGATAATACAGGATTGTTGGATGTCTGTAGAATGTCATCAAAGAAAGAACGGAATGAAGGAAGTATTTTCTTTGCGACAATTTCTTTGTTTGATGGCAATAATAGCTTCCAAAGAATGAAAAAAAAATAGAAAAGGTGTAACTAAAGAGACAAAGGCAACGAATCTCCCTGGATGGCAGGATGGGAGCTGCTCTGGTGGGATATGCACTGGCAAAGAAACAGAATAAAGTACGAGTGAGTGTTTGTGTGTTTGTTTATGCATACA
This sequence comes from Micropoecilia bifurca, assembly GCA_903067075.1. NCBI lineage: Eukaryota > Metazoa > Chordata > Actinopteri > Cyprinodontiformes > Poeciliidae > Micropoecilia > Micropoecilia bifurca. The sequence continues at coordinate 35,387 of CAEGAF010025472.1, forward strand.
TGAATGTGTTGAGCCCTGATGTGAATGGGTAAGCAGCTTCCTTTCTTAGTGCAGGGACATCATTAGCATAAGAGAGAGCAAAGAGCCCTACAGAGAGTGAGAGACGACAACAGATTGGTGCAAACCAAACAGGCCGAGAAAGTGGCTTTTGGGTTATAAGGTAGGGAATAGAGACGGTGAAGATTAGGAGGCAGACGATGGGGAAATGGGGCAAAAGGGAGAACTCTGAATGAAAAGTGTTTTTGAGAAAAATCTAATTTGTGTATGGGAAATTAGAGATAGCTCAGACATGTTCAGTCATGTAGAGGGATGATGAAGGCAAGATGAAAGCACAAAGATGGGCAGGAGGAAAATAGGTAATTCACCCATGACGAGGTGGGGGTTGCTTGAGTTCAGGAATGGGGAGCAGATCAAATTTCATTTTATGTGATTTGCAAATGGAGCAGTGGATGCATCCGGGCATTTTCTTTCTGGGTAGGCTGGAGCTCTGAGAGCAGTTCTGTAATTTGCAGATGATAATCCGTTACTTTTTGCACAGCGTGAACGCTGCGATTCAGGTAACATACAGACTTTTGGCAATTTGCTTCAAAAGGCTGGACTGTTGTGAGCGCAAAATCTCAAGAGCAAATTTGCTTCAAGACATAAGTGACATATAGACTGAGGAAGTGTGTGTGAGGTGGAGATGGCTAATATGAACTTTAACTTTAAGTTCACAATAATACTGAAAAACATTTTTTAGTACAATATTTTTCTGTATTGTGATAATGATCAAATCGACTGTAAGAACTATGTATTACATCTTTTATAGATAAAAATGAATGATGAAACTGCATGATTGTGACTGTGTCACAGCAATTATCGACCCACAAACACAAATAATGCTCTTGAAATACATACTTAATGTAATGTGTAAAGAAGTGAGATTTGTGTCAGTCATTTGCAGATGATCACTTTTCAAATTTATTGGTATTTATTGATGCTTTCATTGTTGAGAAAATAATAAAACTACCCATCCTGATAATAGGAGCAGTTTAGTGGGGTTTTAGACATCATTAATTGAAATTTATTGTGACAACAATGAAAGAAAAGTTTTATGACAAGACATTTATCATGAGAAGTGATAAACAATACAATAAGTGCCCACCCCTCGTGTGAGACTGTTCAATTTCAATGCTGAATAAGAACTTTAGTGGTTTTAGAAGCAGGAGGAAGATGAAGACGGTGCTCCATGCCTTTTCCTGGTATACTGTATTAGATTTTTGTTAAAGCCGCTGTGTCACATGCACTATTTGGAAGGAAAAAAGCAATGGTTCAAATAAAAAATAATTGTCTACATTTATCCTTGATTCATTTAGAATTTCTTTGCATACCTTAATGGTCCCCTCCTGAAAACCATCTAATTCCAAGCTTTTCATGCTGGCTATCAGACAGACTCCTTCCTGTTCTCCATCCTAATGCAGACCCGTAGGGATGGGCCTTCAACCACATGTAGGTCAGACAATAACGCCATGTTACTAAAATGTTGCGGCAAGGTGCCTCTCAAATATACATGTCTTATAAGAGCTGCACGAGCCGGTTAGTGCTTTTATAGCAACTCATGTGGTTTTGGAGCCACAGAACACGCCATCGCCTGTCTTACTGCTTCATCATGGCACAAGAAGAAGACACAATGTGCTACCTTATATGAGCTGACTGAGAAACTTCATGACAGGGTGGGGAGAAGCAAAAAGAGAAGAGGAAGAGAAGAAAAAAATTTGCAAGACTGAGATTTTCCTCAGATTTTGGTTTCGTCTTCCTTAGCTGAACCATGTATTTGATTTACATAAATATAGTCTGGAAACCTAAACCTTTGACTCACAAATCTTCAATATTGATCAGGAAGAGGCTGTTCCGTAAGTTTGTTTTTAGCCTGGTTTATCCAATAAAAAACTTGCTAATGTGTATGTAGGACCATTGTGCTGGTGGGACATCCAGTTTAAGTTTCAGTCATCTAGCTGTTGAACTGAGTTCAAGTTAAACAATTTGGTCATAGTCCTGCTGAGCCATTTTGATACATATGTTTGTTTGATTATGGTTTGGTACTGCTCACCATTAAAAACCTTAGGTTCACTTTTTCAAACAGAAATGAATTACAGCAAATCTGAAGACACTCTGTTTTCCCAAGACAGTCTCCAGGGTTTGTTATTCGGGAACCATCTCACTGTTCTGGTGTTTATGTATTCAGTCACACCCTCAGTCATGACATGACATATCATTTCCATGTGGCTGGCAGAGGAGTCCAATCAGTTGCTTCCTGTAACCCTGTAGGCCTGATTCTGCTTCCTTTAACCATTATCTAACATTCAAATGTCGAAGGTGTCATTAAAGCCCCAAATTAACATTGCATTCATAGTCATGAAAGGTGTGAGTGTAAGTTCACAGGTACTTGCTGCAGAATTATTTTTGCTCAATAAATTCCTAAAAAAAAATCACCAACAGACTGGTATTTGCTTGCTAGTTTTTTATAAGATTTTGGTGTTGGCATAGGTCTGTACTTGTTCCAAGTCAGTGGAAGCAGAAATTGCAATATCAGTTTTTCAGAAAGTGGAAGCTAACGAACACCTCACCATTCACTACACAAAGGATTCAATTGAAAAAGAACATTGCCCAAAGCAAACAGAGCAAAAGATGGCCATTTTACAAGAAAATCTTTTCTGCAGTCATGTTCAACTCTCCCTTTCTGTCAGTGTTTCCACCATAATGAGGCCCCGGCCACCCAGGAGGTGATGTCGCTGCGCGGCTACCCGTCGCCTCCAGTCATAAACAGACTGGCTGGAAATGTCAGCCTGTCTCTTGCACTATCTCAGCTCTGCATATGCAGACACAGACACACACAACTCCACCTGAAAGGTAGCGCCACACACACCGTGCTGCACAGCCTGCAAGATCACAACCTTCTCTCCATCCTTCTGCTGCTGGAGGCAAATGCATACATACTTCAACATACACTTAAAACTCATGTCCAGCATCTACTATCTCACCCTTCTAAGCCCACTTACACAGTAAATACCTGCTGCACACATCACTCCAAAAGCCACCTGATTGGTGGCTGGAGAAAAGGTTACTTGCCCAGATGGAACACTTTGCTCTTTTCTCTCTTCTTCTTTTTGTCAATTTGGGGGAGGCTGAGTAAAGGTTAGCAATGCTGAGGCACTTCTTCATGCTCGTTTTGTCATTCTTTGGCCTTTTCTGTCTCTGACTTCTCTGATGGTTCTCCGAAGTTGTTCTCATCACCCATCTACTCTACGATGGCAGTTTAGTAAAAGACAAGCTTGTCCTAATGTCAGAGCTGTGAAAACATCAGATTCACAAGCAGATTAAGTCAGGATTTTCCTGTTTCTTAATTAAGACAGATATCTGTCTTAATTAAAAAACCTAGATTCTGTTTCACAAAACTAGTAACACATGGGTTACCATGGTGATTTATCATCACAACTCAAACAGGAGGTCAAATTAATTATTTTTCATTGATATTTATATCCTGAAGAACTGAGCAAAATTGCTTAAAGTTCAGAGCCAAACTAGATATTATTACAATAATTAGAACAATATGTTATACTGAATTGGAATAAATTCCTCTGGGTGAAAAAAAGCATGCTCTTATGTTTTCTAAATTATGTCATTTGAATTAACTTTTCATTTTAATTTTTTATTCATCAGGTTAGTTATCTGGCTAATCTGCACACTGGTACGTCTGACAGCAGTTATTTCCACAAACTTTAAAACTTGTCTGCATCTTTTTTTTCTCTACCTCACATACGGACAAGGAGCATGAGATCGTGCTGAATAACAGCCTCTGTGGCTTAGACTGTGGATTATTATCAGATACAAGAAAGCTGAATCGTCTGGGCTTACAGTCCATTGCTTTACTTACAGAAGATTAGCACTCTTAAATAACTGTTTATGGAGAAAACATTTCATGAGTTTGTTGAGCTGGCTGATACATATGTTAGAGACAAACTAAACAGGTTGCACAATGGCATCTGGACAGCTGGTCAGACTGGAATGATTTCACTAAAATGCTTATATTTATGTTAACACAATTCTGATGGAAGATTATTTGCATACATATAAGAGAGTAGGATAAGATGGGCCAGCGGGTAGGTTGACCCACCTCCTGTATCTAGACAACGGTATACGTTTGCTGTCTTGTGATCATTCGCTGTTCCCTGAAGTCAGTGGCCTTAAGTCAGTGGCCTCCAGGACCCAAACTGGGACTGGAAGCCACTGACCTCAGGACCCAAACTGGGTCCTGGAGGACAAGCTTGTCCCAAACATGCAGGATGCCGGGTCCTGGAGGCCCAGCATCCTGTATGTTTAATTCTCTCCCTGGTTATAGTAACAACCTTTTCAGCATGTCAATGTTCTTCTTAGGGCTCTAATGAGCCATCATTTGATTCAGGTGCGTTAAACCAAGGAGAGAACTAAAACATGCAGGATGCCGGGCCTCCAGGACCCACTTTGGGCACCACTGCTGTAAGTGGAAGAAGCATGTGAGTAGGTGTTATTTGAATTCAAAGTACCGGTACATTTTTTTTACTTTTCAGCTATAGCGACTGCTACGTGAAAATGAATTTAAATCATGTAAATCATTTAGCTAGAGTCACTCAAAACTCATACAAGCGCACGCAGGTTCAGTACAACCCCACAGAATCTGCACACAGGGTAAAACGTTAATGTGTCCACTCAACTCCTCTTAGGCCTACGGGATGGTTAAAACTCCATTTATTCATTTTTAGATAGATGGTCACATTTAGCTTACAGAAAGAGGAAAATAAAGTAAACTGACAAATACCATTTAGACTAATAGAATGTACAAGAGTCCACCCCCAAATATGCAAAAACATGTGGGCTAAGTACAAGAAGCTTTGACACAAAAGACTATTTTATTTTACGTTTTTTTTTCATAATTTACTTAATACCTAAAGGGGAAATCTCAAGTTATGCACAAGGTGTAAAAACTAGAGGAAAATTCATGAGTAAAGATGAAATAAAAAATACAATCCAGTTGGACTTTCTAAAATAGCAAGATTAGCTTTCCATTTTCTGCAGAATAGGCATGTCTCCTGGCACCATTAATTCTAAGATTGAGAAGAAATTTGCCTAGAATTCGTCCTGTGATCTAGTCATGTCATCATGTATTTGCAGTTTGCTGACATTCCCATTTTATCACTTCTTAGAACATCCTTTGTGTAATGAACCAGTGAAAACAGTTTCAGCATCACGTCCAAGGTTTCATCCTATGTAGGTTCAATTATGTCAATCCTTTTTCTTGATGCGAAAAGAAAAACGTTAACAGATCAAGTTTGTCTAAATTGTAACTGTTTTGCAAGGAAAACATTTTTCATTTCTAACCAATATATTAGTGGTGTAGTTGCAATTGGTATCAGTTCAAAGACGAAACAGATATTGAAACCTGAATTCACTGAAGAATTGTGTGAGATTAATATTTAGTTAATAAATATCTCATGAAGCGAGCGGCTCTCAGGATGCCTGACAGAACAGCAGCAACACAACGCTAACCTCTAGTTTAAAGCAGCAGTTGGAGCCTGATGACAGGAGACATGTGAGCCTTAAAGACACAATCCCAGACAGCAGATAGTTTTATCTGGAGAGAGAAGAGAATCGCTGGCCCTGCCAGGTTCCTCACACAGTCTGTTCACATTCATGGCGTCCAGCAGAGACTTTAGTCTTGGCTGTCCTTTCATCAGCTTTTCAACTGAGTAGAAGTTTCAACTGAACTGACTGAAAAAACTCAACTTACTTTGTTTGCATAGTTCCTTTCCAATACAAGTTTATCTATGAGGACTTTAAAGAAGTCGGGACAGAAAGATAAAAACAGATTCAAAAATCTTCTTCAAATGTCAGCTGATGCAAAGAAAAATTATTTTTGGATCCACAGAATGAAGGGAGGAGGGTTTTATCTTTGATTTGGGTTGGCCTATCAGGTCTGCACTGTCTCTGTGGGCGTCTGCTGGAGGATTTCATCAGATCAAAAACTATTTGTCTCAAGAGACAACAGCAGATTTTTTGTCAAGGGAACAGAGTCTGGGCACACTAGCTATGTTAGATTGCTGTCTGTTTGCCTCAAACTCTTTATCTTTACACTGTCATCCAACATTTTCATCTTTCGAAGGGTAAATCCATCTAAACATAAACCCCTAAGAAGAAAGAAGGGCATGGACAGGAAAACTGTACCTTATAAGAATAAAAATAAAAGTTTGAAACATAAAAGCTGGATTTGTCCAAAGGATCAAAAAAAGGACATAAAAAGGAGATGCTTCTGTCTAGTCTTGTTGTTTTTTGTTCTGTGCCACCCACACACACACACATTTACTCCCCAAAACTCCAGCCGTCATACTGTGTTTTATCTTCTCTGCCGTGTCCTGAAGATGTCCATATCAGCTTTATTTATCGACATGTTCCTCCCCATCACAACACTCAGTGACTCATAATCCACTTCATTATTCCACCTACCACATGTGCACTCTTGCAGGCACAATGAGGTGAACAAACATGCAGTGAAAGTACCCGTGCAGTTCCACAGTGCAAATCATTTTTCAATTAAATCTCCGACTCCCACAAACCTACCCACCATGCAGTGCATTTGTAACCTGGGGGTTTCATTTGACAAAGTGTGCACAAACCAGGCCAAGCAGCACATGCACCACTTACATCCATGCTGGGATAAATCTCTCACACACGCACGCACGCACGCAAGCACGCACACACACACACACACACACACACACACACACACACACACACACACACACACACACACACACACACACACACACACTTATGCAGAGAACACCGATCGATCTCACTTTTTCTGCACATGCAGACTATTATTAGGTTCTTATAGCTTAACCTCCTAACACATCAGTCTAAGGTCTTATGGAAGGCTGCAGCTAAAGCAGAAGAAACAGTGATATCTTCAAAATGTCACATTAGGAACTGATAACAGACTTTCTCATGTTTTTGCTGCAGTGCAGCAGTAATGTGCCTCAGGGTAAAGAAATGGGCCATGGGAGGAAAGGTGGGTGTGAGCCTCACAAGGGCTGTGATAATGAAAAGACACATCTGTCAGAGTCGATCTCATAAAACACACCTAGAGCAAACGTCAGCCTCAGACTCTGATCTTTATTACACCATGCTGTTTGGAAAACAGAAGAGGATGGAAACGGGCCTAACATGTTGACTGAAACCATTTCCCACAAAGACGTTTTGGCCAGAATACTTTTTTTTCCCAATTCAAACAAAAAATTAGATTAAACTTTCTTCTTTCTTTTCTGTTGTTTATTTGCATGGGGACAAGAATCAGCAAATACTGAACTCTACCACACTTAAAGCTATAAGTAACCAGTAATACAGGCTGAATTTCAACAAAGTAAGACAATAAACAGCATTGCAAGATAAAACTCAGTTCAATTCCTCCTGACCTGTGTGATGCTCCCCGGTCAGACCTCAGCTCCCCTCATTAAGAGCATTTTAGTTTCTTTGTTTTTGCACCTCAACACTTCCATAAGCACATATACAATGCATCCAAGCATTTGCATTACACCACTGATAATGACACATTTCATTGTAGTTTTTGTCAGTCTGCTGACGGGAAAAAGCAGTGGTTTCACAGAGCAAAGGGGATTTGGAGAGGGGATGAGCAGCGCCACAACAGATTGTAACTGACAAGCACTAAGACCCACCTCTGGGCTCTGATTGGTTGATTCTAGTTAGCACTGGGAGCATTGGGAGAAGGCTCATGGTTGTCATAGAACCATCTGGTTGCTAATCATAACTATGAGACAGGTATTTTTAAAAAAGTGATTCAAACCTCCAGCTCTAAAAGGAACCACTAGGCTGCTGCACATCTCTTATTGTCTCCACACTTCTATCGAATGGCTGAATCACATCCCAAGTGCAGTCAAGTTCTCCAGAGTCCTACAAATGACCTCATTATTTGACTCAATTCAAATTACATCTGCTTTTACAAGACCAAACCCTTTGAGCACTACTTTAATTTTGACATAATTTGCATGTTCTAAGGAATTTTATTTATATAAATAGCTTGTTCTTTACTGTCTGTTTTATTTTGTTCCTTTATGTTTCTTGTTCTCAAATAATGCTGATGCAAGTACAAAGAGAGAGAAAATGAGAGGAAAGGGAAATATTGCTGTCTTCACCAACTTCAAAATAATAGCATGAATATAAGCATCTTACTACTTGAAGAATTCTTAATAGTTGATAACCAAAATTTCAACACATATGTTGAACTTAATTTAACTGAAACTTTACAGAACAGCCAAGTAAAGTAGTGCTTAGAGTTAGCTAAATGCTAAATGTTAGTAAAGTCTAATCAAAATATAGGCCTTGCTCTTAGAGCTTTAGCAAATTCTACTTCTGGAACCATGAGAATATCATGGCTTAGTGGATCAAATGGCTTTTTCAGGTTTTAAAAGACAACTTCAAATAGAATCAAGGCAAACTTGATTCTAGTTGACCTTGATCAAGGTCAACTAGAATCAAGTTTGCCTTGATTCTATTCAATAAGGAAGCTACTTTTTAACATATTATTTTACTTCTTAAAAAGAAAAAAAAAGGTGTATATTAATACGTCACTCAATCGAGATTTTGGGCAATCACTGCAGCTGAAATTAAGCATGTCTTGGCTTTTAATCGTGTTATTACTTTTTGGGAATCTGTTGTCAATTTTATAACTGTCTTATTGTTTTTTTTATTTTTATTTTATCATGTAAAAAATTCACCTGTGATGTAATTGTTGTAGAACACTATAATAAGCTCAGGTTGTAAATGTGTTATAAAACAAACTTAGACTTGACTTAAATGTGTGAGCTACCACTTTCTCCTATTCTTTGGAAAATTCAGAAAATACAGTGAATAGTGTGAATTCAGGACATGTCTGCCTTAACTTACTGATTTATTACTTTTGAAGAGAGATGATGATTTTACAAGATGGCTAATTCTATATTATTTACATAAGGCCAAGTTGGTTCAGATAGCTCTTGTTTTTAAATGACAATGTCATTTAGAAACATCTATATTAATACAACTCATATTTTCTCTAAAATATGAGTAAAACACCTTGAAGATCTAAACAATTGTGACAATATGGATAATGTGACAAAAAGGCAAAGACATGAGGATTGTCTAAGGCAGCAAATACTTTTTAAAAGTACTTTTTCTTGTGAGAAGGATTTGAGTAGACAACACTAACTACAGCTTTCTTCATTTTACTAAACATCTTAGCAAAGTTTATAAAGTCCACAGCAGTCTGTTGAATGTTGGGACATCAGAGCAGTTAGCTATTCATCTGATCCACAAGTTTCTCTCTTTATCCTCCACAAAATTAACTTTAAATACAATTTTATTAAGTCAGACATCTTTCCTGAAAACTTTTCTCAAAGCTTTATTTTTTAATGAATCAAACAAAAGCTGTTTTTATTCAATGTTGATGAGTTTCTCAAGCATCAAACACTTTGTCTTTTGCTGCAAAATGACAGAAGCAAAGCCATATTCACATATTAATTAAGCATGGCCTCTCTCATTGTCACACGTCAACAGAGGCATCTTTTATTCATCTGCTGTATGGCTGGCAAGTCTGCAAACAGATGTGCACATCCACACTTGGCACATAAACAGGTTTGTCGGGGAATTGGATTTGCTGAACACTTTATACACACAGACCACATTTGCACATAAATATTCACAGTGCCACTGCAAATTAAGCTAACAATATTTTGGGTTCATATTTGAAAATGTTTTGTCTATTGTGGAGAAAATCAGCAGCCTGTAAGAAAAAGAAAATGGGGATCTGAGGTAAGAGCAGGTAAGCTGAATATAATGGCTGCAAAAAGGGACAAAAAGAGTCAGAGGCCCTTGTGCCTGTGAGAAGAATGAGGCTCTTGGCCCCTGTGTAACTTCATGGCAGAGGTTTTCTTGCTGAGCTTATGATGCAATGTTACGACGCAGGCGGAGATCCGGCACCAAGTGTTCTCAATCCAGCTTTTAGCCGATAGGATCTTGTTCCTGCCTGCCACTTTCCTAGATCCCATTAAGCCGCCTTTGATTTTTTTAGTCCCCTCACCCCAAGTAGGTGACAATTAAACCTCCTGATTCCTGCTGATAGCCCAACTCCCATCTGCACCTGACACGCAGATGTCAGGGAACCTTTGGTGCCAGGTGTTGCCATGGTTACACTATCACCTGCTCATGTAATCCTCTTGCCTTTACAAGGAATATATTATCTGACTTTTCCAGGTGATTGGTGGATTTACCCTCCAGCTTTGCAAGCCTCCCTCTTTCAACATCTAATTCTATGGGCTCAGATTATTGCCTGGAAGATTCTGAACTCCTGAATTCATGTTCATAAGTGATTCCAAAGCTAGAAAGTTTCATATCAAGCTTTGTGCATCTGTAAAATAAATCTGCCAGTCGAATTCAAGTACCATGTATTTAAAAGAAAAATAAATCTGTGTCTTCAGGGGGGGGAAAAAATTACATTTCTAGTATTTGAAGACACTCAGAAAACAGAAACAGAAAGTGACTGAATCCAGTGTGAATTCAGGGCATGTCTGTCTTACCTCACATTAACCACACATCTACCTGACCAAACAGAGAACAGGAGATTTTGTTGCTGCAGATACTCAAAGCTAAAGTAGATTTGAACAGTGAATAAATAATAAGCATCTGGCTGCAGCTATTGTCTTATGACAAATGAAGTTGATATATTTTGGTTCATTTCAACAAATGAAGTTGATATATTAGGCTGATCTCTTAGTGAGAGATCAGCCTAAGGAAACTGATCTCTCACTAATTTATTTTAGTTCTTGCATTCATAGTGATTTTTTCTGTCCCTCTAATAAATTAGAAAGTGATAAAATACAGTACTTGATTATTTGATTTCCATGTTTGGTTGGTGTAAATAAATAAAAAATAAGAAAATAAGTTGGAAGTCTAGCAAACGAGTCATATAAAATAACAGAAATCAGGGAACTATGCTAGTGGGAGAGGGTAAAGGAAGCACTACAGCTATGACAATACAATATTTAAAGTATAAATAATTATAAATGTATAAAAAAGAAATATGTATAATAATACATTCAATTATTTTATTAAATATCTATGTGTATTTGTCTGATGGAAACCCTTAATTTGCAAACATGAGTGCTGGTCTGGAAGTATCAGACCAGCACTCATGCTGGGAGATAGATGGATAGCTTTGAAATGTATATTTTGTTGCATATATATTTTGTTGTGCATAACAAATTTGTTTTTGTTATGCACACATTTCTTTCAATCTTAAATTTACGTGACAGATTACTTTTAGAGTGTCCACCCTGGATCTTCAGATACTTTGCAAACACTTGATGAATTCATACAATTAACTTTATGCTGTTGACCTAACAATAAATCTATGGAATGCCACATCATTTTATTATAGTTTGTTTTTTCTTTAAAATAACCTTGAATGAAGTCATACACCACACAGCTTCTAAACACATAAGCACATCACCATCCTGTTATTAGAAGCTATTTAAGTTCAGGTTCAGTGAAATGATTGGTCTTAAATGACTGGATCTCTGAGGCCTGGAGCCTGTTAAGATGAATTCTCCTGATCCCGCTCTATTGAATCTCACGAGAGACCAGCTGCTTCTCAGGGTAATATGGGGGCTTATTTATAGCCTCTTCAGGTAGGTGGGCAGCTGTGCGGTGGGGCAGATTCTCCAAAATGAAAAGGAAAATCCCCTTGCAGCACTCAGGAGTATTTTCTAGGCTCAGACACCTGGTATGAAATAATAAAACCTTATTGATGGGCTGCAGTCTGCAAAGATCCAGCCACATATTATTGGTGGCGCACTCTGACTGGATGATATCTGATTTTAATTCAAGGCCAATATTGGAAAATCCATATATCAGCCCAAGCCCAAACACAAGGCCACATGTGCCCACAGAATTGGGCAGGGCGGGGGGCACTCACAGTCACACACAGACGGATGACAGATTCTGTTGTTTGGTCTCAGAAAGAAGGAGAGAGACTCCACATGGAACTGTCACTGCAAACGTAGTCAAAGATGAGAAGTCGCTGCTGGACTCTCCATTCATGCTGGGAAAGAAAGATTAGAGTGCAGAGAAAAGGGGAGAGAGTGGAGGCCCCTGCGACTGAAGCTTCAGAGCAGAGGATAGGAAAAGGGAGAGGGTGAAAGATGGAAAAGAAGCAAAAGATGGAGGGAAATGTATGAGAGCAGAGGAGACAATGCGATGTCTTTGGGGAGTTGCTGTCAAACCTCTCTAGGAATGTGCGGAGAAACAAGTTCACACACAAACAGCCACGTACAACCACAAAGATGGCGACAGCAGGACCTGGCAGAGTGACGTCTATTGAAGCCTTTGCACAAACATCACTAAGCAATACTCCCATAAGGCTTTGCCTCAGTCCAGACATCATCTTATGGAGAAGCAAGCACCAAAAATTCACTGCATTGATGGGAAAAGGAAGTTCAATATCAAAGAATGAGAATGTCCAGGAAACTGAAACTCCAAAAACATGAGCACAAGTCCTCAAGGTGCTTAGTACAGTAGACGACCTGGGAAAAAAAAATTAAAAAAAAGATTATTTTTACTGGCTGCAAAACTCTGCTGAAGATGTTACAAGCCTCTAATAGCTGTGGCCTCATGAGTGAAAGTCAGGGTGGATTCACACCAGCATATTCATTGATCATCTTCACTCAGGAGCCTTCAAACTCACCTTTCCAAGTGTAAATCACATCCATGGATGTGTACATGGATGTCCACCTATGGTTGTAGTTTGTCAATGGCGGTGGAAAAAGTGAAGCGTGGCCAATATACTGTATTCAGCCAGAGGAATGGTCAAGACATTCAGCTGTGGTAGCTTCCTTCACAATACACAATATCACTCTAAGAATGATCCAAATGTGTCTGTTAGAGAAGAGTTAGCTTCAAGCTGACTATAAGCTTCAAGCTTATAGTGGGAATGTTGAGTAAACCTGAGCAAGGGTCCTGGCCAGTTAATAATCAACAAGTAAGTATTGAAAGTAGGCCAGTATTAGAATTACAGGGCTTTTTGTGTAATCAGATGTTTTTTGTTCTGACTTCTGAATTCCACAGGGAGCGGTGATCATAAGGCACAGATGTGATCCCTTTTTGTGTTGCTGGTGAAAACTCTTACTGTGATATTTTGGAGCAACTAAAGGACTTTATTGGTACTATTAACATATGCAGCTAAAAGTGCATCGTGGTACTCAAGGGGGTAGGCACTGAATGCTTGAGCCACAGTTTTTCCACATCAGTTTGACTCAAATGCATAATGAAATTGAACCATATCAGATGAAAATGTGACAAATATTGCAATTTTGGTCCCCAATCCAGACTATGGTGTGTGAAACAACTTAATGAGTCAGTCTTATACACATGTCTTCAAATAAAGTGTTACCATAAAGTTCACTGGTCAACATCAAGACCTTTATTCTACAATAGCCCACTCCTCCCCAACTGGGTAATTTAACCCTTGTGCGTGCAAGGACTGAGGCAAACGTAGAGGAGTGTGGTAAATGATACAGGTTTTATGGATGTGGGGTCAGTTGGACCCCATTTCTAAACACAAGGGTTAATCTGACGAATTAAAATATTGTCTAAATTGATTTGAATTTGGACCAAATTGGATTCTATTTAATATGGTATAAATTGGGCCTTTTTTTAAAGTGTAGTTTCAATTATTTTCATGGTGAATTGGCCTGGTTTTGTGACTGCTTAACTAAAATAAGAGTGAAGCTAAAAAGTACTTAATAATCATACAACTACCATAGAAACCATTAATATTAAGACCACAGCTGACACAGTCATAAGTCATAAAGAGCGTATTGCTGTTTTTTTGGCTGCATTATTTTCTTGAAATAAATTTCACTGGGTAGAATTGTGTTGACTGTTTATGCTTCTGAGGCTGAAGATAAAAGCCAATATGCAGAAAATCACCCACAGCGGTCTTGTGGCCAGCTTTTACTGCTTTCAGAAACAAATTAACACACAATTATATGACAGACACGCAGTCATACGCAGGCAGCTGCTAGCAGTGAGGGCAGTGATTAGCCTACCACACAGCATGCCTTTCATAGGCCATGAATGACAGACACTGTTGTTTGGATGTGTGCGCGTTGGGCCGTGTGTTTGCATGTGTGTGGTTGACAGCAGAGCCAACAAACCACCATAAAGGCATGGTTTCAATAACACATTTTCCTGAAAAAGCACACGTGGGGCTCCTCAACAACCTGCAGCATGCCTCTCTGTGCAAAAAAGGGTATGCGAGAGAGTGTGTATGTGTGTATGAGATGGTTATAGCCATTGAGGGGGCCATAACAGTCTCAGAGCCTCGGCACCATGAGTAAACCGTCTACAAGTGTAGCCAAACAAGCATGGTCACGCACAAACGTACACACATACACACAAAGTGTGGATATACGACCCGAGGGTTGGGTATGAGGAGCTGGCCTGTGTGATGTATAAGCCAAGGCCTTGGCCATAGATCTAATAAATACAATGAACTGGACCTTGAGGCGCATGCAGACACTTTTCCTGGCTAAGGCAGAGCTGACAAGAGCTGTTGATTTCCCTCTGCCCTAAAACACACACGCATGCAGACACAAACAGCCCCGGTTTGAACATTTCCACAGTACGTCGGTCATTTGACACGCCGACATGGTGTAACTGACTGTAACCGGTGTAACAACCGGTTGTTCTTCAGCTCGCTGCAGCGTCATCGAGTCGTCTTGCTCCAGGCGAGCCATCTGCTGGAGCTGACATGTGATAACCAGGCACATAATCCACTCTTGAGTCACTCACAACACTTTGAACAGCACATTTCAGATGGTGCAGGCAGTTGGTGAAAGGCACTGCATGGAAGCCCCTGGTTATTCCAGCGTTACTTGAGAATGTGGCTGATGTAATTAATTAGCGGCTGGAATGTTTGGCCACTCGCTATTCTTTCTTAAACTTTTGTCCTCAAACTGCATTTTCAGCTGAACAGAAAGTTGAGCCACTTCTTTCCACCTATCCTTTTCATCTTATTTCTTTTGTACTCTCCTCACCTAATTTAATTTTGTCCATTCTTTGATTCGCAGCTTGGCAGAATGCAATCTTCACTTAATGATGCACTGGGTCATGCAATTAGAAGAGTCTCTGGATGCCTCTTATTGTTAACACTGGCCACACATCTGAGCTCAGTCTAAGAAAGTATGTGTGTGTGTTTGGAAACAGGATGCATAGAACTTTTTTTTGTTTCAAAGCACAGCTAAGTGTTAAAATTGTAGCTTAATTGTCCATGATACTTAACCCAGGGGTGTCTTTCACACACTAACACAATGCAACAGACCAATGCAAACAATTTCATAGCTGCTAATGTGTGAGTTTGTGTGTCTCAGATTAGCATGGTCATTGTCTTCCTATGCAGTTCCACTGAACTGCCATAGTCCTTCAGTGTTAAAGATGGAAATTCAATAGGACATTGAATTTGCCCAATTCAATTTGAGATCAAATTGCACAAATCTCAGAATGCATTTAATCCTGCCCAATCAGCCAAAGAGAAGGATTACTTGTGAACAATGACATTAACTTTCTATACTGTTTTAGAATTGTAGTGTGGCTAGCCACAATGTTAATTTATTAATTTCCATCTTTGTGGAAATTAACAAAGATGTTCAGTCAGTGTTGGCCATATTAAGCAATTAATATTCGGAATCATGGCCAACGTGTTAAGCATTGGCCACGAATGCCTTAAATGTTTAAGACATTTTATTGCTAAAGATTGGTAAAGATTCGGTGGTTCTACTCCCCATGGAGCTGTTTACAGCGCACACAATTTCTGGTAAGGTGGATAGTGTAACTTCATGATCGGGCTCTTGGATTACATACGTCACAGCCAAACATTGATGATTTGGTAAAATTTCAGACTTCAACAGAGTCCACACCTCCAGCAAGCAACGGTTTCTCAATAGCCAAGGGTACAGACCAGTGGTCTCAATCTCCAGTCCTCCAGGGCAACTTTAGATGTTTCCCTTGTCCCACACACTTTAATTAAATGGTGAAAATGCCTCACTAACGTGTAATCAAGCTCTACAGATGCCAGCTCATGAACTAATATTGGAATAGTGCTGAAGCAGAAAACAGTTTAAAAGTTGGAGAACACCAGCCTCGGAGAACTGGAGTTTGAGACCTCAGGCCCAGAACCTCTGTACAAAGCATGGTGTAGAACAAGGGGCAGATTTCTTTTCACCAGAATCATCCAAGACAGCTGGTATGTGATAATTGCTATGAGATAATAATCTTATAGCAATTTAGAACTCAGACTGATGAATATATGGTCAATAAAGAAATGCATATATTATCAATCAAAATCAAAACCAACCAAAACCAAAATCAATTAAATAAATTTTTCAATCAAATTCAAATTCAAAAACAGTTCATTGGCCCCAAAGGGAAATAAAATGTTATGGACTGATTGCTGATGTTTTTTCATGCTAGAACAGTACAGGATGTCTTCCACCACAACACAACCCAACCTTCTCCTCGGTTATGCTAAGGTTGAAGAGGTCGTGCAGAATCACATGAATGCTCCCTACAGGCTAACAGAACTCTTTGACTGACACCATCTGGGCCTGCACACTTGTTCCGGTTCATAGCCTCCAACTGCCTCTTCATCTGACTTCCAGATACAGACAGGTATCTGGAGAGGGAGGGAAAGAAAAGGAAGCTGCAGCATCTCCCGATTCAGTCGTCGACAAAGACACTGAAGCAGCAAGGCCAATGGCAGAGCTGGAAGATCAGAGATGTGAAAGGAAAGCTGTGGGCCAAAGGAGGATGGGTGGTCCAGAGGGTGGGGGTATGGACGCAGCAGAAGAGGATGCTGAACCTTTTCCTGACAAGTAGACTGTTCTTATACAATATTGCTAATAGCTAGCCAGTCACTACTCAATATAATAAGCATGTCCTGCTGGTTTTCTGAACTGGAATAAGATTAAGTTAAGTTTGATGTTATAGTTAGATCGAGTTCCTCACTTTGGTAGTAAATAAGAAACCAATACCACTTCATTTTCCCCATTTACAGCCCTTATGCCAGTATTTCATGCTTTAACACTTAGACTTCTGGGGTCTACGTCACTGTGCACATTTCTGATAGTGGTATTGTGGGCTCAACACACGGGGAGTGAGGAATTTTATCAAAAGGCAAATATTTTCTGTCCATTCAGTCTGATCCAAAACATGGAACATGATAGAGACCATGCTCCATATTGGCCAAAGTTTTCAACTTTCTTGTTACTAACTTGCTCGCGCACAAGTGTACAAGCTGGAAAATTTTACATGCAAGAATTTCACTGGTCTATTGGCTGGAGGAGAGCAAGCGGCTATTGCCTCATTGGCCCAGTTCCATTCGTACTGTATGTAGAGGGAATGATGTCACCCCCTGTGTCTCTTTACACCCAGAACAAACCACAAAGTAATAAATATCTCACCATGCTGACAGTTATAAGATGTTCCTCCTAAGAGGACTTCTTTCAGTAAGGTTTCATTGTATGGAAATGTGTTGCTGCTGTCCACGAGACAAGAGAAGAACAGATGTTACCAAACCCAAACCACTGCATCCTGCCTACCTTCCTACCTGCTGAACAGCACACGCACAAACGCAGGCAACCACAAGCGTGTGTTTTTTCTTTGGGAATGAGACAGCCATATTGAATCTGATTAATTAAAGTGCAAACCACCACTAATCGCTCAACAGTCAGATTTTTTAGTTGAATTAATTAATTAGTTTTGAACATTACTTTTATTACCATGAGGATCAATCACACATTTACCAGTGTGATTGCCTTAATTGCTTTAATACATTGTTGAAGCAAATAATGTTTTTTACAGAAAAGGTCGGCTTTTTCTGAATCAACATTTGTCTGCAAAACTTAGAAGTACATGCAAACCCACAAGTGCATTACCTTGATTTAATTGGCTCTGCATAAAACAACAACAACAAAAAGCAAAACGCATTTCCTTCAAAAACATGCCAAACTGTGCTGGAAGAAGGAATTTTACTTAAATGGATTAGGGGGTCATTTGAATTTATCTTCTGTAAAGCAGACGTTTTGCTTGCATTCCTGTCACAGAGGGATACAGTTGGAAGTCTGTGCAGGATTTGGTACCATGCCTGCGATGCATGCTTCACAGAACACTTTTTTCTATGCCTTAATCTGTTTATCAAGTGTTCAAAACCACACATATACACACAGGAGAACACACACATGTCAGAGAACAGGAAGTATCATATCAACCATCCTGCTGATCTCATGCAAAACCAATTCTACTGATGGACATAATTCCTTTTAGACAGAGGGTAGAGAGAAGGAAGAGATGTAAAAAGACTCAACCTGACCAGAAAGTACAACAACTCTTTTGAAGGAATCCACATCCACGACATTAAATGACAGCCATAATGAAATGGAAGCTGTGTTATTGGACTGAAAAATACTTGAGTAAGTATAATCATAGAGGATGGCCAGGAGAGGTGGAGCATGTGCAGAATGGTCATGTTTGCATCAATGTCACAAAGGTAGTGACATGGTGTTTGTTTATATATATGCAGGTGGTAGAATGGATTAGCCTGAGTCGTGTTAATTTCTCATCATTGTTTTTTCTAATAAAATATAAACTTGGATAATCAGGTGGATACATTTAAAAAACGTATTATGTCCTCTTTAATAATATAACTGGGGAAGGGACTTTAACGCATTGATTACATAGATTTTAACTTGTTAAAAATTGTAATGTCATTAATCACTATTTTTTTCTTTTTTCTGTGTACAAAAGTCCCAAGCCGGAATCTTTGCATCCGCATGTTTCTAGTACGCCTGCAATTGTGACGCACGAGCAAAATTTGCAAACAGGATGACTAAGTTGTGTCTCTTGGCCCACTTGGGGTTAATTTTTGCTTCATCAAAGAATGTGGATGCTAAAAAAGAAAGTTGTGCATGAAGGAGTTAGCCTATCAGTGAAGCTATCCAAACCAAGCATCTCAATGCTAAATGTGTAGCAGCAGCACTATGGCCATAATGATACAGTCCACATTCATAAAGAAAGTTTCATGAATGTTCAGGGTTCATGAAACATTGAACACTGAATGGTAGTAGAGCACTTTGTACCAATCTGATGCTTGAATAACCTAAACCAATAAAGCTTCAACCAAGGACTGTGTTTGCACATTAGAATTAGAACTAGAAAACTTACATAAAAAAACAACAGTTGCTCTGTTTTCAACATGTGACATTTTTAATGTGATGTTCTTGATTGAATACATTTGACTTGAATTGAATAAATAACATATTAAAAATAATAAATGTCCTTGTTGAGCTCTTGAGTAGGAAAAATTATTTTTGAATTAAAATGTTTATTTTCTCAAAAAATAGTTTTGTTAAAAATATGTATTAACTTTGAAAATTAATTACAGATTCTGCAATTAATTTTATAAAAATCGAGTCAAACAACTACAAATAACACAACATTCAGTCTAGTTTAAATACATTTTAAGTTCTCAATCATTTAGACATTCTGGCCTTGAACTAAATTAAACAAAAGACTGTAAAAATTCTAAAAGCTCATGAAAAATATTTCCAGAATGGGACAATGGATGGTTTCATTGTAAGAGAAGGTAGTTAGCTCAGCCAACTGACTGACGTGTGTTTAGTCTGTGGCAGGAAACATCATGGGATGAGAGAAGTTATGTTTAATGATGATGTGATAAAAAACAAAATAAACAAAAAAAAACATGACTAAATGTTACAGAACTAACATTTACTTTGAAACATTGAAATATTGACTCAACCCAGAAGAAAAGCTGTGGTGGGTTTGAAACTTTCTTGGTTTGGTGAATTGACAACCAGTGAAAAGTGTGAAGGGCAGCTGCTTCTTCTAGCCTGTTAAAGGCTCTGTGGTGATGAGATCAAAAGGTTACATGTTGTGTTCCTCAGAGATCAGATCCACAAATGATATTGCCGACTGAGTCAGAAGCAGATACTAAAGGAGGCGCATATTTCATGAGCAGAAATCAAACATGAATTCTTTTAGCAGGTAACATGAAACTTTATTGGTCAAATGTTCCTGATGTACATTTGTGTGTGTACAGTTTGCATGTGTGTTGATGTGTGTGCCTCCAGATGAAAGGTGAATTGGGTGGCTGCTGTTGTGAAACAAAGACACCAGGATTTGTAATAACTGTGACATTCCTGCCTGCTCCCCTGCACACTTCAGGCAACGGTGTGAGAGCTTGTACCGCGTGGGTGGATGTGGTGAGAGCGCCTGGAGGTGTAGGAAGTTTGCTTTCTGCTTGAACGAAAATAGAGAAATGTAAAAGACAACACAGGGACTTGTGGTCTTTGTTCAGGTGATGCTTGGTTCTAATGTAACAATCTGATGAAACAAAAGGTAGAAGTGTGGTGACATAAACCTGAATGTGCGTGTTCTCAACTAGGGACTGTAGGATATCTGGTTTGGTGGGAGTCCTGAGTTCTGCCACCCAAACAGAGAGCATCTGTCATCACAAAAACAAGAAGTTCCCCTGAAACCTCTGGTGTAAAGCCCCAATAACACTATGGCTTATAACTGAGCTGCCATACCCAGGTCTGATTGTTTATTATGTCAGTTTAATTTTACAACTCATATGAAAGGAGTTGTAAGTTGCCCAACAAGTGAGCCAGAAAGTACTTTTGGTTTAAAGGGACAGGATGTACCGAGCGATTACTGACATGTGGTGGCCACTAAGAGGAAATGAACATGATGGCACTAGAGAGATGCTTTGGGTTTGTTTCGTTTCTAAAATCGCCTGCAAATTTAATGGGTTGCGCTTTTTGGGGCTCATTTTAGAATGTGAAGTTACTCATTTGGGCTTGGAAATAAGCAGAGACTCCTAATAAATCCCAGAATTTGTCTGTCATCCAGGTCGTTTTAGTCAGACTCTCCCTGTCCATCATTTTCCTGATGATCCGTCCCGCTTTGTTAATGTCAAGTTAATATATTATCTCTGAATTACGTCGAGCTTCGCGTTGCGCTCCAGAAAACTGTAAACATCAAGATTAACATGAACAGCGCAATAAAGCAGCCATGAATGTGTCTGTAAAGTTGTGGAACTAAACACCATTATAATAATTAATATTAAGATAAGTGTCACAAATCTGTTCAGAAGGATATCTGAGTTGTGGAGCGGCAGCAGGAGCTCTGTGCGCTGCGGTCTGACAACAAATACAGGGCCGTAACGCAGAACCTGGAGGCTGGGGCAGGGGGATGGGGCCTTCTTAGAGTTTTCCAGACAATAGTGGAACAAACAAATTACAAACTTTTTTTGTACTGTTGTAACTATTAAACAATCTCCCCTTCAGTTCAACCTTATAAGTGGAGACACATTGTTGATGTTTTAACGAATATCAACAAAACAGTCTGACTCCGGTCAGTGAGGAGAACCTTCTGGGCTGGGGCTGCCGGACGATGGTCACCCTTCACCGTTCGCGCACAGCATGTTCGTGGAGAACGTGGTGCTAAATGACCGAGAAGGACCTGATTCTAGACGGTTGGTGGGTAGATAGGTCAGTCAAACTTTATTAACAAACCAGCGTTCTGACAAATATCCAAGCATGTACCACGTGCTTCTTCTTCTACGGGTGAAAATGAAGTCAGCGACTGCTTACTGTAGTTGCTGTTGTGGCTCAATATTGGTCCATATATAATGCGCACCGGATTATAAGGCGCACTGTCGGCTTTTGAGGAAATTGAAGGTTTATAGATGCGCCTTATTGTGCGGAAAATACGGTACTCATAGACCACCAGGGCTGCTCCCAAGTAGGCGGGATTTGTTGCTCCAACGTCTGAATAACAAGCCATCATCTCCTCCGATTGGCTGATAGATGATGAGCTCTAGCACCGTGGCTGAAATATGAATTAATCTCATGTAACTGTTTACATCCATTGATGCCATGATTTTTAATAATTCATTATATGAATAAGCTTATTTACTTATTTAATTGAAATACTGCAAAGGCAAAAATATGTTTCTTCCAGGCTAGCAGAATATTGACAAAGATTTTTGGCCCATTTGTAATGGCAAAGATAATGCACAAGATCCTATTTCAGTAGATTATGTGGATTTCACCTATGACCCAGAAATACAAGCACATACAAAAAAGGGGATCATCAAAATTGACAAACGTATTGAGGTGATAGCATTAGATTTTCCACAAAATGTACCTAATTTCTTGATGCTTATAGTCAAGCAGAACATGTTTTAGATACAGCATTTGTATGGCTTGATAAAAATAGTTTGTCAGCTTAGGAAGCAAAAGCAGTTTCAGCCAAACAAATTAAAGTCCCAAAATAAGATATCGCACATCAAAAAGCAGTTTTCATAAGAGAGGAAACTGAGGAGTGATGATCAATATTTCAACATGCACACTCACTCCCTCTTGCAAACACAGTCCCGCACCTGCATACACACACACACATGCAAACGCACATCCCTCTTGAGGGCCAAGGTGATGTGAGTGTAGATGTCGTGAGCCATCAGCTCACGGACAGCGCAAAAAGATAGCCAGATATAGACCCAGACGCATGCAAGAAAGTTGCATTGGTGTGAACAGACAAGAAAAAGCTCCCAGCTAAAAGGAGGATGGGCTCATCTAATAATGATGCTGCCTGAGAAAAATCAAGTCCGATGGAGGCTTTCATCACCACCACATGTATAATCCACAAAGCCAGGGAGGGAGAGACAGCGCGACAAAGACGCATTGATAAAAGTCTACTCTATAATTTATTCCTACCATATACGCACACATTATACGCCTGAATGCAATTACGTAGGTAACAAAAATCTTTTTTTTAAAGGTTCTATATGGAGGGAGGGTTTAATGACTGTTTCAATCTGGGTCCATCTATCTGTGTATTCATCAGGTGTAATATAAACACATTTTTATGTTAAGATCATCATAAACTAAATAATTCCACACTGTAAAGGAGTTCTGAGTTTGCACTGGTTCATCAGGCTGACTTCATCTTAACTAGGTCATTAGAGAGGATGTGTCAGTGTCTCAGGACAGATGTATAATTAGTGAAAGCTTAAACAGATTGGTGCTGGGAATGTGCATGTGAGTTGAATTTACAGAAATGGACAAGCATCACTCGCCGCTAATGACTGCTTTGGATCCATATTCCTTCTCGGCTCGGCTTTTATCAGAGAACACCTTCATTTTTGATATCCTGTAGTCACTGCACCAGTTGCTTTCATCTACTGTCTGCTAGACAGCTCCCCAATAATTTCCACCACACACACGTACACACACCACACATACACATTACTAATAGCTGATAGAATAATATAGTGACAGACCCACAGCAAGTAATTTACAGAAGCAACAACTCCTCACTGCTGCTCTTTGTCCCCTTCCCATTTTTCTTGCAGCTGATGAGAAAGGTAATAAGTCCAGTGGAGTCCGACTTGAGCATATGCTAATGTGCCCTGTGAGAGTATGCAAATACAATTTGCAAGAATTTGCATTTAAATGTCTTCGCTAACAGCTGACACTGTTGGTTTCTTTATTGTAGCAAAATTAAAGTAAGCTTTACAAACAACATAATCAAACCAACAATTAGAATATTTAGAAAGGAAGTGAGCAACAAGAAATTTATAGTAGTGGAGAATTTGACGCAATTACCTGAAGGCCACCACCACACAATGTTTGTCTGCCATTCCATAGACTGAAAGGATATTGGTTTTATACATCCAAGGTCTGCAACAAATCATAAAACCAAGTACAGAATTACGAATAATAAATATTTAAAGGGACCCACAATTAGTTGTAACAATCAACTTTATTTGAGAAATATATATTTAGATGTAAAAACAATACAGTAATCATACTATGGGTTATTTAGTTTTTATAAATTTCAATTAACAATTGTCACAGAAAAGTTGCCATGTTGTTCACGCTGCAATGCATTCTAGATAAATGATGTCAAATTGGTTCAACTGCCTGACTCCCTCCAGCCAAAACAGTATGAGTAACAATATTACGGTAAGCCTTTCCAATTTGAACTGGAGCTCATTGAAATCGATTGGAAAGTATAAATCACAAGAGGTAATGATGATGAGGAGGACCAAACAGAAGAAGAGGACATAGCTGACCATATAAGCTGTGTTTGCTGCTGCTGCCTTCAGCTTCGTAAATGAAACAATGTGTCCGGTTCGACAAAAGCTGTGAAGGGTCTGAACTTTGTCCAGTGTTGTAGTGGTTTTGCATTCAGTGTCGGTGTTCTAGCTCCATTAGTATTTCCTGTATTAATAGCTCTGTTAGCACAGCTTGCCTTTGATATTTCTCTCAGCATCTGAGAGCTGTGCTGAATAAAGTCTGGTGTTGGTCAAGTAACAGCTGTTCAGGTTGGCCTTGGTCCGGTCGATGTAGTAGTGGAGGTAATAGTTAGCATTTCAAAGAGCATCCAGCTCTGTCTTTCTCAGCATGGCATTTATTTTTACCTCACTGAGATAAAGATCACCTGTTAGAGCCTTCGTTAGTTCTGCTGATACAAATGACTCAAAGAAAGAAATGTCAAGGGGAGATTAAGTCGTTTGGAAGTTGTTTTTCACTCCATTGTCTGCCGCTGCGCTCTTCTTTCTTTCATGTGGTAAATTCATCTCATATTTTGTAGTACAGCCAATAGTGACATGATAAACAACTACTAATGATAAACAACTACTCGGATAAAGTTAGCCTTCCTGTGTTTACTCTGTATTTTCCATTACAGAATACATCATCAACCCATTGGTGAAAAAATAGTGACCTCCATGGGTGAAAAATATTACAAATAATGTACATTTTTGAAGTAATTTTGAGTTTTGGTGTCTCACAAACAGCACTTTTTTAGTTAACCTATTTAATCCCACAGGCAATTGTTGCCAGACATTTTTACTAACTTCTCAAAGCTCTAGAAGAATCGTTTTAACTTTTGGCAGCTAATTGAAGTTTTAAAATCAAATAATAGTGTCTACTCTAAGCAATATCAATTTCATGTAGATAGTGTGAAAGGTCACATGACCAGACCTCTTTTACTTCCTGCCTGTGACGCTGGAGGTAAATGTCTGTCACAAACCTGTACAAGAGGAAGTCAGTAAAATATTTAAATAAACAAATATAAATAAAATATTTTGAACATATGTTCTTTCAAGTGTCTTCTACTGATATGTAAAGAAAATTGTATCCTTTCATTTATATTTTAATCATAAGAAGAGTGAATGTAAGTGTGGCAACAATTGCTGCGACTAGGGTAATACATGGACTAAGTATGTATTATGCCACATACATACTCTATCTATGTAGCATAATACATACATAGACAGTTTGCAGTTTATTCTATATGCCTCGCTGTTCAAATACAGCTTAAAACTGTCATATATTTTAGATCTTGTAGACCTGAAGGAACCTCAAAATGATGTCTTCTACATCCCACAGTTGAAACCCCCCCACCTCAAAAAGGCGATTTTTTTTTTTACACAAAGTGTGGTCTATGCAATGAATGACGACTACAAGATGACGCCATGTCTGAAACTAGTTTAGAACAAGGCAGAGGTCTTGTGCTTTTCCGGTGGAACAAGGACAATGTCCTCTCAGATGCAGATTTGTTTATACTAACATTTTTACCTGATTTTGCCTCTTTGATGAAATAACTAAATGAGGTCAAAGCTTGCGTGGCACATTGAGACAATGACATCTGTTGGATGTGGCATTGAATCTTTATGTATCTAAAATATTTATGAACATGCTTGTAACCATTCTTTGTTATAATAGGTTATGCATGTCATGATTTATCTTATTTTTGTATATGTATAAATAGGCCGTATTTGTGTAATGTAAACTATGCTGTTTCCCACCGGCAACAATTGTTGCCGAGTTTTAAACCTAAAATTTCACTAACATAACCAACATAGAATGTAATAATTCATAAATATCATGTGTTAAGGAGGTCCAAGGATTGAAATGCATACACCTATCTTGCATTCTCAAGTAACAATACACACATAGTGGTGAATAGCCCTCCAGGTCAGTGACTGCTCATACTATCATAGACATAGACAAGGACATACATGACTTAGACTCGTATACACAGATTTTTGGCCTCTGGTTAAAAGTTGCCAAGTGGAAGTCTTTCCAGATCACCAACATCAAATCTACTGAAACACACTTTGTCTCTTTGTTGTCCTCCTTCGACTTGTTTTTCATACATTTTATTATTTCATTCCACTTTGAATACAACTGTCTTCAAGCTGACTTCGGTTTTTCTTTGCAAGAGACCAAAAAACAAGCCAGAACAGGTCAGGGATTAACAGTGGACCTCAAATGGTTATTGCTGTCCACATCCGATCCGCGAGCCATTTGTGTTTTGATTCCTGGTTACATACTTACTGTCTGCAGTTTGCAGTCAGTCCAGATCTTGATCCGGAAAACACAATGGATATTGATCCGTTTCTTTTTCCAGCTCTAACAACCACTGAGTGACTTTGGTTTGTCTTGGACAAGCTAAAGATGTGACAATGATCTGTTCATGGGCTGTTACTGGGTTAGACGGCTGAATGCATCAGCAAAAACAGCTTTTAGTAAAAATTAATCTCCTAAGTTTGGGCTTCTCTTGCTTCATTCACATAATTTGATAAATATTTTTGCAAAACTAATGCAAATATTTCATAGAAATTTAAAATAGCGCCACACATTACACACGTCTGGTGTAACAGTTACAAAGCAAACGTTTTTTATGAATGTGTGATGGTTCATGTATTTATGGATCCATATCCAGACAAGCTGTGCCACAGAACAGACTAAAATATGTAAATAAATATAGTGAAGTATGGGTAACACACACACTAAGCAGATGATTCAGCTTGTCTGCAGCTGCTGCCTTTTCTCTCTTTCCTCACTGTCTCCATATGACATTGATGATTTTACTTAACGAGGCCACAGCGGCTCTGATATCGAGTGTCTGTTTATTTACACCACATCTGATGATCGCTGAATATGAACTCTTTAGAGGCTCATTTGTGTTCATTGTAATATTTTTTTCTTGCCATCACTTTGAGGTGATGTTTGGGTTGCGGGTGTCATACAAAGGGCTGGAGTTTGAAAAACACCCACTTAGTGGCATTGAAAATGTATTTTTCATATGCAGAGACTCATTGCTCTTACTCGAGAATATGTTTTTTTTTCAAACTTGATGATTTCAATAAATTAATAATTGATGTATAGACTCCCTTTGTGTCTCCGGCGATTTCAATTTCCTACTAATGTAGAAAGTTTAGTGGCACCATCCAGCTGTTGATGAAAACAAAGTATTTCCATTGAAGTTTTTCAAGATAAACCAATTTCAATGCAGCCAAAAACCACCTCAACATAGCACCAAATCAAAGAAAAAAAAATAGCATGAACATCACTTTTTTGCCACTAGTGGCATTTATTTTTAAAGAAATCCAACAGAAAGGTGTGTGGGAAGAGGAGCCATGTAGCAGAGTTGTAGTGGAGACCACCTAACCAAGACCAAGTAAAGACCAGCACCCTGTGCTACGTGACACAAAAAAAATAAGTTTACCTATCAAAATTGCTTCTCAAATTGATCTGAAAGATCCACATTCCCATAGATATTAAATACTTAGAGCTGAAATAAATTTAATCAGTAAAGATCCGTCCAGAAGAATCGGATCGTTCCTGAATGACATATTACTACATTGCACTTTGGTCACAGCGTTGTCCCATATTTGCGACACCTCAGTCAAAACCTCCACACAATAATTCAGCGCATGAGTGACAACTTTTTTTTATCGCAGATGCAACAAGTGTCTCTGTTGTAACAGTCATTATGCTGTTTGGTTCCTAGAGATTGAGTAGGTATCACCACAAGGGGCGCCTATTCCTTTTGTTGTTGTACTATTGTACAGAAGAAGAACTAGTTTTCCTTTTGGTTGTTGAAGAGAACATAGGTGATGATGAGGTGCAGAGCGGTAAACTAACTTACTTTCTCATGTATGAGAATATAATGCTTAGTACCGTGGAGATATGGCTTTTCGTGGACGAAGTTAAATAAATTGAAAGTGTGGAATACTTCAAGAGTGCGTCCTGCTGTTTCGGGTTAGAGTGGCTAACCGCCGCTGCTAACTGCTTCTCCAATCTCACCGCATCGTCACACTGTACAGCTATCTTTGCTGGCATTACGTCCACAGATCTTACCTTTCTTTAAGCTTTCTTTCCAAGTGACGCTAAACGTTGGACGACGTCCCCACCGTCTGTGAAAGCAAAGGGCTCCTGATTTTACATGTCATCATATCTTATAATTTATGCAGCGCCATTATATTACTGACGATTAGACAGACATTTTCTCCCACTCAGAGAAAACCACTGCGCATGTCTGAAGCTCCGCGTGTGAGTAAAGGTGGAGGCGATGGGTGACAACAGACACTAAGTCACGTTATTACTTTGATTTTACGGCGCCACTTTTAAGTCCCTGAACTTCACATTTTAACGGACAAAAAGCGCAATGCGACTTGGATGTAATGAGTAACACGACAGTTTAGTAGAAATGTAGTGAAGTAGAAAGTACAGATACTTACTGTAAAATGTAGAAGAATAAGAAGTAGTAAGAAAAAATTAGGTTCTTGGAATATAAACTTTTTCTTGAATTAAATACAGAATTAAAGGTTTGTTCCTGACAGAGTGGAGGTGCTAGAATTTCACAGCTACCTGTGAAATTACCTTCCTCTCTTTCTCTTTGCCCAGATGGCTACAGCCAGGAGGCCAGATAGTGTTAAGAAAATTAATTTAAAATATGCTAGTTCTAAAATTTAACATGACTTGATTGAAAATAGCTTATTCATCCTTATTTTACCTGTAGTTAAGGCAGATTGTTTTCCAAGATCTCTGATCTGCCCTTTGTCTGTCTGGAGAACAATCAGTAGGAAGTTCCAGCTTTTCACACTGATCTGTGAAAGCCATGAAGCTGAAGGACTTCAGGAGAGTCTCTGCTTTCACTTTATTTAGACAACTGGTGTTTGATCTTGTGAACAAATTGCAGGGAGTGTCCCAACTTTAAAAAAGGTCAGAAACAGGTCCTGGTTGGATGAGCAAAGATACGCCTTATTTGAATGAATTAAATACAAGACTATAGAACATTCTTCACAAAGTAACAGATCAGATTTTGTTCTTTGCTATTTTCTCTGTCTCAGGTAATCAATGTATGTCTCTGTTTTTCTTCAGTTTTCTGTTGTATCTTCTCACTTTGTTCTGATTGGATTAAATTCTTCAATTCTGTGACATCATCACGCATTGTTGTGTTTTGTCCTACACTCGCCATAGCCAGAACCCGGGATCCAACAGGAAGAAAGAGAGCCAGATTTTTTTTTCAAAATTTAGCCACACAATTAATTCTTCCTTAACTGTATCCATCTTTAAATCTACTTAAGTAAAGTACAAATACATGGAAATTGTACTTAAGTACTGTAACAAAATACTTGTACTTCGTTACTTCCCACCACTGCCAAAATGTCAAATTAAGCAAATATACAGTCTATGGAAATGCAGTTATTTTCTCTTACAATGTCATTTTAAGACGTTCTAAGCAAGGAGACATTATGTTCTACCAAATCAGATGCTGTTCATATTCAGGCTGTACAGAGAGTCTTGCTGAGATGAAGTATTCTATCCTAAGGCTGTGTTGGTTTGCATTTCAAGAGTGAAATAATTAATGCTCCATTTAATGCTTGATTATTTAATAAATAATTAGTCATTTTTGCACCATATTGCAGCTTTAAATCTCTGCTGTTGCACTGCAGTAAACAAGTCCATCATTCACTGAAGGCAAGACACTTAGCTTCAGCTTGACTTGACACAAAGATTCACAGCAATGCCTACAGACACAGTACACTTCAGATATTAGTTGGACTAAAGGCATAGTGCATACAGACATTCACACAAACCCAAAGACGGCTCGTTAAGGCACTCCGTGTAAACACAGTTTACTCGGCGAGTTATTGCCGCTGGGAGGTGTTTCTTTGTGCACGTAGATTATTTGGAGTTCAAGGAGGAGGTAGAAAACGGCGAAGGAAGTGGAAAAAATGACAAATATGGGGGAAGAATAAAGATAAGTGAGGAGAAAGAGCATACAGGATAAAGTGCAGAGAGGAGGAGGAGGACGAGAAGAAATAGATGCAGGCATCCCAGATAAAGAGGTTTAATTGACTATTACAGAGCCTTGAGGTTGTGCTGCAGCTACTAATAGTCAGCTAGAGGCTGCTGAGGTTGGCGGACACACACAGGCTGGACTTTCCTCTAATTATTGCTGCTACCCTCCAGCCTTCTCTCCCGTTTCCTCTCTGTCTCCCACACTCTCTGTGTTGCAGAATGCCTCTCCGGCCTTTATTGACTCAGACATTCGAAGAGTCATTTACCAAAAATCCCATGATGAACAGAATCATTAAAATCACTATCACATCAAAAGTGCATGTAGTGGAAATCTGGGAGTGTTTACTGAAAGATGACTTAATGGTGATGTGCTCTGGTGTGTACAATGCTAACTGTCTAGCTCTCTGTAGTGCCACAAAAGTTCTTCAGCTAAATTTGGATTTGATTTTAATGTCAATTTAAAGCATCACACGACTATGTGGTGTAAAGGTACACCAATAAATTGGCCTTCTATTAAATCGACTCCGACTTCCTTAATTTTGGGAGATTGACGATCAGCTGATATTTACATTAAAAATATCAGCCTTAATAATACCTCTGCAAAGTTTTGAACGTCAGCCCCCCAACTCCACCCACCATACAGACAGGTCGCGTCTGTATGCACGCAGTTAACAATAGTCTGACTTTATATTTAGCAATGTTTCAGACAAAGAAATCAGGTCAAAGTCGGAATCGGCGAGTCAGACCTTTTAAAAATTGGTGATTCACCAGAAAGCAACAGGTAGTACATCCAAAACGTGGTAAAATATTTAATTTAATCCAGGTTTTGATTGAGACAATGGGATCATTGAATATCGGAAGATTTTTTGGAGGATGAGCAGCGTGAACAGGAACATAAAGACAGATAAAAAAATAAATAAATGGCACATAGCTAATGACAGATGAGGGGAATGAAAAGGGATCACAATGAAAGTTAAGGGGTGAGTGAGATGTAACAGATCTAGAACTAGGATAAAGGAGATTATATGGGACAAAACAGGAGAAGGGTGGGATGAAATTGATTGTAATGTGGGTAAACCAGGAAGAGTTTGATAGAAAGGTTTGATGAATGTTAAAGACAATGAGAGAAAATGATAAAAATCAGATGAAGATGATGAGTGGAATGAAACAGGATAATGAGTAGGATAGTTGAGAACTGAAGATAAGTCAGGATTGTCACGATTATTATGTTATTTTTGAGTTTTTCTGTGTAGTCCTGTTCCCTGTGAGTCTCTGTGGCTGCGTTTTTCCCCGTTGATTGTTTCCCAGGTGTCTCTCATTCCCTGATTAAATTAAATAAATTATTAAATAAATCCACACCCCTTTAGTACATAGGGGTGTATTTAGCTAAATATTAGCTCAAATCACTCAAATTTTCCAAAATTCCTAGCCTAGTAAAAACCAGGTTTGTAGGAGGCTTCTGCAAGTTCGCCTTGTTCGCTGATTGGCCTGGTAGAAAAATCTACCGGAGACAATCCAAGTCAATGGGAGAAATCTCAGAGAATATTTTCCAAGTGAAATTGCACATTAAGGCAATGGCCAAGCTAGCAAAATCCTCTTAAGCAAAATGACAAGTAATTTAGACATGAACGGCAATGTAACAGTAGCTTTGTGCTACATATACTCTTGTAGCTACAGTATTACTGTAGTTGTATTTGTGATTAAAGTTAAAATCTCTTCATTCTCCCAGGTCCTTGCAGTCTTGCCTCTCGGGCGGGGCCGCGGGGCAGGGCCCGCCCGGGCGCGGGGCGGCGGGCGGGGCGGGGGGGCGCGCGCGCGGCCCGGGGGGGCGGGGG
>CAEGAF010025476.1:0-10172 GCA_903067075.1 Micropoecilia bifurca
GTGTGTGTGTGTGTGTGTGTGTGTGTGTGTGTGTGTGTGTGTGTGTGTGTGTGTGTGTGTGTGTGTGTGTCGCTGTGTACCAGACTAGTTCAGGGGTCTGTCACCACCTGTATGACCCAAACAGCTGGTTTTACCCTCAGTTCAGCTGAATGAAATTTGTTAAGGAGACTTATCATTTCTGATAAATTTCCACCATCGAACTACAATTAAACTTCTTTGTTTAGATTTTAAATGACAAAAAAAAAAACAACATAATGGCAAGAAACATTTATCTAAATATTACTCATGCCTTAAGTATTCTTTTGTGAAAATTCAATGTAATTATTCCATAAGAATGAGTGAGAAAAATAGAAAAAAACTTAATCTATAAGAGATAGATTTTGTATTTCTAAAAAACATGTAACTCCCCATAGCGGTGTAAATTAATATTAATGATGTTTAAAAAACCTCTAAAAATAATTTTTTATGATATTTTCTCTACTGTTGAGTTTATTACAGCATCAATAAATATGAAAATATGACGATTAAATATTTGTGCGGCTTTCACTGCAGTGCATTTTTTGAGTTTCTCAATAAGAACCAACATGCAACCAAATGAATCTGTTCCTGTGCGTTTAGTATGTTCATAAAAAAAATGATATTCGGTCTTCACAATTCAGTGTCACTGAATCATCATTTTTATCATTTTTTTCCAGTCCCATACTCACTTTGACAACTCTTCCAGTTTGGATTTGGCGAACTCCAGGCTCTTGCGCTCCACATGCTCATGGGGTGTGTGAGCCAGCAGCTCATGGAGGGTGATGATGTATCGAGGAATCTAGCATTTGTGTCATAAAGAAAACATTGACATATTGAATACTAAGACATGGATGTATGATTAGAATGTGGGATGAAAATTGAAAATTTAAACCTGAGTTTTTTAAGGTTTAATATTTAAAAATTCGAAATTTTATCAGTTTAAAATCAACAATTTGTCTTGAAAGAACATTTTCAAATATGTTAAAAGTGAATTTTTTTGTAGTTTGTGACATAATTACTTTCATTTTAACAACACATTCTACCAAGAGCTCATCTCTCTATAAATGATTTGTTAGACTGTAAAGTTTTATACGCTCCAAGTCTTTTAAAACACAAATCTAAATAACTTGTAGTGATTTTTTTCAATCATAGATTATGTAGAAGTCTAGATATTCAGACTTGTAGATAAATGGCTGCAGCAGCCCAGCTCCATTAGTTTGCTCAGTCTCAAGCTAAAAGCTGAAACATCGTTTGAATCAATTGAAGTTTTTCAAACGTACTCAAAATAAAAGCCTTCTGATTTTCCATTCATCATCATTACAATCTACATTTGAAGCTGATGAAACGGTACGTTGTGATCGTAGTTACCATATGGCCACTGGAACTAAACCTGGACCTTGAAAACAAAGCAGTTTATTGCATAATTAGTATATAAAGTGTTTGGTACCTGGAACATGGGGTAAGTGAGGAAGGTTTCCAGCATGCGGCCCTCACAACCGGCGTTGGATTCGTACTGTTTGAGCAGCTTGTCAAAGTCTCGGTTCTGCTTGCAGTTGGCCAGAACCTGCAGGCTGTACTGGTGGTTCCGCACAAACTCCTGGTAAATGTTGAGCATGGGCAGCAGGATGTCGAACAGGTCAGCTGGGAGGAAAACGCACAGCGACTCACATTGACGTATCAAAAAAAGATAGACTAAAACTACAGCTTCTACTTCAGACATTTACAAATAAATTTATGTTTTTGATGTGCTTACAGCGACTCTATGTAATAATAATAACAATACATTTTATTTATCACATATTTACATTTAAAGTGCCACAATCAATAAAACAATTGACACAAAACAGCAGCAATGATCCTAAAATATAGATGTAAACATTAAAGATTAGAACAAGACGTGTTAGTTAAAAGAAATTCATAAGAAATATTGAGAATATTAAATATTTTAGGCCTGTTTTGAATGTATGTAACTATAAATAACTCATTTGTAATTCAGTTATTTGTTTGGAAATTACTTTCCTGGAATGAATTATCTGTTTAGCGACTGAAAAGTGAAACTACTGTAAAGACAATAACTTAGATCAAACACAAAATCCACTCATAAACTCCATCATCATAATTTGACAATAGTCTATATTTCTTCCTATTACAGAAGCATTACTTATGAAGATGTAGATTACATTTTTGTTGATGTTTTTTTTATGTTAGGAGCTGTGATCTGAGAGTTTGTACAGTCTACAGGTTGAAGTACTTAAGTCTGACCACTGAATGAATCAGTACTCACCCAGAACCAACGTGGGCCAGTTGGCGATGCGAGCCTTCAGGCCCTGGTGGAAGATCTCGTGCAGAAACATGATGGTCTCACTGCACACAGAGAACTAATCTGAGGATGCTACTCTTTTCACTCAGGACACAAAATAAAATACAGACACTGTGAGTTGTGTTTTAAGACGTGAACTCTACGAAAGACCAGCAGCTAACAATTATTTTAGCGATGTCGTTTATTCTAATGATTATTTGATCGATCAGGTAAAACAATTGCCACATTCTGCAGATTTGTTGTTTAGCCACTCAAACTTATTTCATACAAAATCAGAAATACATAAAACATGCAGATAAACAAATAATTCAATTCCATTTTTAAATAGAAAACTAGACACTTTATTGCTTAAAATTCAATAACATTCTATTACTTTAGTGTACGCTTGGTCACTTGTAGCAAAGGATGAATCTGCAGCTAAAAAATACATTGTGTGAAAGGTTCAGCCCTTTATTAATTGATTAATAATGCAGTTGGCCTGAAGATGCTTAATAGATTGTTTTTTACTAAATTTGTAACTGGTGAAGGTAAAACTCTGACACGAGCTCTGGGGAGAACATTACAAACAAATCAGATTTATTTCACCTTTAATGCTAAATCTATATATTTTTGGTTTAGTTTTGTCTTAATAGAAGCTCCGACTGTGTTGTTCTTTCAGTAAATTGCCTTTTTAAAAGTCTAAATACTCCAGTTAACAATTAATCAATAATTAAACTAATTATTAATCGGATTAACCCTGCCTCTCGCCCGGAACCTTAGCTGGAGGTAGGCATCAGAACTCTTTGTTAAAGGAAAACTTCCACAACAGTTTGGTGTGGACGTAGACTGTGGGGCGGTCTTGAATCAGGCTGTTCTGCTCCTCTCCATGAGAGGATATTCTGGTTTCACATTAAATCAGTGGATTAAAACGTTATTTTAAAGTCATTTCCTAGAATCAGAAGAGGGGAATGTGGAGTGAGAATTTTAAGGTTTTCCTATGATTAATTAATCAGATTAATCACAATTAATCAAATTAATTGCTTCAGCCATGCAAAAGATAATCAATATTTTATCAAGCATAAATATTTTTATAATCCACAAGCATGTCTATTTACATATTTTATTTCTTACAAACCAAATAAAAATGTGAGAAAAATGGTATCTATGCCTTTACGTTGATTAATTTAATTGCTGTCTGGAAGTATTTACAAAGGAGTCTAGAAACACACAAAGAAATCATCTATAGATTAGAAACAGCTAATTTTCGGTCAAGTCCATCCATAAACAGTGACAGAAACTTAGAAATGGGATCTTCAGTATCAGGAGGCTGTTTGTTCAGGTTTCGATAATAGAGCAGCAGAATTTGGCAAATCATTTTACTAAAACTAAAACTGGCATGTCAAAGCACAGATGTCTGCTCAGTGCACCTTCAAAAGAATCAGGTACTTTGGAGCAGCTGTGAATCATCTGATCGCCTCTGTGGGATGAAACGGCAACAATCAAAGCTCTCAAACTGTGAGTCAGAAATGATCTGTGGGAAAATTCACTGGGAATTAGAACGAGAAAAGAAAAAGGCAGAAACATTTCCTCCCACTTCAGTGTCTGTTACCAACACACCGGCCCATCAGTGAAACACCATCTGATCAAATTCAACTGGAAAAAACACAGTGAACTCGCAGCTTACTGTTGGCAATGTGCTAATACATGTTAGAAATAAACTTTATTGTCCCACAGTGGGAGAGTTCAGGATGGATACTCAGTTTGAAGAACATCCATCAGATGCGAAACTTATTTGAAATTTTTGACGAGACAAAATCTAAAGTGGGATTAATTTGACCGATTATTTTATCAGTTATCAGTATGTACTCATTAAATGTTACTTTGCATCAAATCTCTTCTTGTCATTCGTCTCAGGCTTAAAACTGTTTGAACTTTAGGAAGTCGACTTCATCTCTGAGTTTCCAAAATATAATTGCCTGAACGATATTTGTACTAACAAGCATCGAACATGTGTACCTATTATAGTGGCCAGTCAGTGTAGGTTTCTGTTTAATCACATGACCACATGGAGCTTTGGTCACCGTATAATATCACTGAATAGACGGATCAAAATATCATCAAACTGTATTATGTTTTCCATCCACACAGAATCATTTTATAGCACCATCAAGTAACTATCTTACCTCAAGTTGTTATAAAGGTGATGAATATATAAAATATGACTTAGAAGAAATCTGATATAGTTTACTGTGTTGAAATTGGTCTCTTTAAAACTCCTGCTTTTTTAGAAGCTCCACCTTCAGGAAGTCATCACAACATGGCTCCTCTGTTAACCTTTTAATAGAGGAGAACCTTTGAGAAGTATCTCCTTTAAAGAGCTCAGCAGATGCATCGCTACACAAGGTGTTTGCTAATTGCTGCTGGCTAGTCTGAAGGAGCTGAGTGGGGGTTGAGGGGTTGGGTTGTCATCGAAGGCGGAACTAGATCCCATCAGGTACTTTGCAGCTGAATGGTTACCATGGGACATTAAAGATTTGTTCAAGCATCCATGAAAGAATCAAAGCAACTCTCCAGGAAAGATGTTGGTGATGAAAAGACATTATAACATCATGTAAAGGTAAAAAACAAAAAGTATATTTTACTTAAGACTGCCCCTTTAAGGATACCTGCTGCTTTGGATGTTATTTACAGGTATCACAGTAACTTGTTAGATTTTTATTTTTAAAAAAAAAGAGAATACCTTCTCTTTTTTAATTTTTAAACTACTTTGTGTTAGTGTATTACATAAAATCCCAATAAGTTGCTTGCAGTTGCAATGGGACAAAACGTGGAAAACTTCTGCTGGGGGAGAATGATTTTGTAAACTTGTATGATGATCTTTTTTGACACCTGGCACTGCCAGCATAAATGTTTTGTGTATATTTTCCTCTCACACTGATCAAGAGGATTCATTACCTGTTGAGGAAGATGCTGCTGACGTCGTCGTGGCTTATGGGAGGCTTCTTGGAGCTGGCGGCCATGCGCAGCGGCCTGAGGAAGCAGTTGACCAGAATGGAGAGCTGGTGGACGTACTCCGTCTCTGCCTCCACCATGTTGAACACGATCTGGTTCCTCTTCCTCATGCTCTCTGCGTGAGGCGAGCAGATGTAGTCCTGGACAATGATCTTCCACTTCCTCCGGCACAACCAGCCACGCATGAAGCTTTGCACCTGCGTGGTCACACAACAACCCCGTCATGGGCTCCCATGCTCTCCGTCCGTTGTCGCCGCTTTGACGATGCTTTTACCTTTTTAATCTTTTTGATGTCCGGGTCCTCCTCTTCTTGGTTGCTCTGGAACGGCAACATCCTCTCCTTGGCCTTGTTCAGCACCACAATCTACCACAACAACAGCATCTATGTGAGCGCGCTGGTACAAAGTATCAAATATTCATGAAACTTTGGACAAAAATAAACATCGAGATAGGGAAGTAATGGGTTCTGGAGTCCTTGGAGCCCTGCTGTGCTTTAATTCAACAGAAGCGTCTTCTTCATCATGCCTGGGGGCTTTTGCACGCGTTGATCTAAATGTGCTCCATCTGAGGGTTGCGTCCGAGTGTGCATTTAAGTATGCATGCGCACGCAGATGTGGACGCGCTCATGCGTACCTCGGCCTTGAGACGCTCGATCTCCGTGTCCTGATCCTCCAGCTGAGTGCGCAGCTGATTGGCTGCGATCTTCTCCGTCTCCAGGATCTGGACCAGGTGGATGTACTTCTGCATCAGGATCTCGCGCTCGATCATAATGTCAGAGTAGCTGGAAGGCAGAAGGTTGAAAGGGTCGGGCTTCGGAAACGTGCTGGTGAACAAACATGGGCGCGCTAAGAGGTAAACAGGGTGGAGAATATCTGAGGTGTTCACTGCCGTCGTTAAAATATAAGAGCGGCATAAGGAGAGCGCTGAGAGGAAATAGAGGTCGAGTGTGTGATGTAACCGACGAGGTAAAACAGTGCTAGAGTGACCTAAATGTGAACCGCTGCGAGCACTGAGCACCCAGACACGCTCCCTCGCCTGGATGTGGTTGCTGTGTCCAGTGTGTTTCACCAGCATAAGAAAAAAGAGAAGCAAATCTGAGCTTGATTTAACGAGAATCTTTAAACTGAAAGCTCAATGTTTAGAGGTTTTAACTGATGAGGAAAAGGTGCTTGACAAATTTACTACTCTGCTCATCTATTTCTCAGCAGATTTCTAAAATCATAATCTGAAAAGTGAGTGTTTTGTACTGAGCCTGACCTTTTATCTTTTGCTCCAATTTAGTCTTTCAGTGCATGTTTCTTAAAGCTTTACACACTTAAGCTGAAATGGCTGCCTATTTTTCTCTGCATAATTTCACTTCATTCTGAATGCTTTTGGTTATATTTGCAGCTAAAGCCAAAATTATACAGACAGATTTAGATTTAAAAATATTTTTCATTCACCCTGGCAGTTAGTTTTCTGATAGGAAATAAAACAAATATTTTCCAAAAGATAACAGAAAAGTGAAGCGAGTATCAATTGTTCTGAGTGAACTTTTATTAAGTTTTTTTTTTAACTATTCATGCTCTTTTTCAATAATCAGTGGAAACATTACTGAGGGCATTAAAGGAAGCAAAATGTCTTCTAATTCTTGACCAGCTCACTGCACGTTTCCACTTTTGATCATTTGTTTGATTATTTGTCTTTGATATATGATGAAATGTTTAAGGTTGGACGATCTCTTTGTCATCATGCCGTGGCGACGGCTGACGGTGGACAAATAGTTTTCCTGGAATGTTGTTTCTCCACCATTAGTGGTTTTAGGAGCGACACACGAGCCTGACTGGCAGCGCTAAGACCCTCCTCCTGGCTCTGATTGGTTGTTTTTGACCGGAAATGCTGCATTTTGTCAATTATAGCTCTGGCAGGAGGTGGAGGAGATCGATCTTTTCACAAATTATCAGTCCAATATTGTATTGTCACAACATGGTGATAGTTTTAAAAACATATGTAAAAAAACATATTTTTTATAAAAGTTGCATACAGCAACTTCAAAAAAGTTACGATTAATAATGTACGAATTAGTGCCCAGTAAGCAACAGGATTTCCAAGAGTAAATAAGAATCAGAAATCATTCGATAGTAGTTATAATATGTATTATTAAAACTTGCTGCATTTCTTCAGCAAAAAATAGGATGGGTCCACTGTTATTATTTTAAAAAGAAAGGTACTTGGATTCTCCTGACAAATTCCATGTGTGGTGCTGACGTCGATGCTGAGCTGCTTTTTTTTTGGTCAAAACTAACAGCTGTGAGGGATTGCTAAAGCGAGGCAACAGTTTTCCCCCCGGATCAGGGTCAGAAAACACCGCATGTAAGGCAAAATTGACCGCTGATCACTCTGCATTAAGAAGATCTGCTCAGGCTAGAAACCCCCCCGTCTCGTCTGTGCAATTGTGCACGACAGATCAACTGTGCCGCCAGTTTAAATCTCCTTAAATGCTGGTCATGATCTTGTGGTATTTGATGTTCTGTGTGAGCGCTCAGTCATTAATCTCACAACACACACATTCAGATTCAGACGGTGACACGGTTTGCTGCAGCACAGTGGCCATTTTTTGGAGATGTCCTGAGCTGAGTCATTACTGACTGAAAATATTTTTCTTATTTAGAAGCAAAATGACTTTAAATCCCACCACGAACATATTCCTGTACGTTTTGTGATAATCATTATGTGTTGACTAATTATTTTCTTAAGACCACAATGTGACCTTAACATTGCCGCTTGCTTTGAATATATTCTACACAGACATCTACATTTATTAGAAATTTAGCATGAAACTAACTTCGTAATAATTTTCCTATCTTTGACTCTGAAAACGATAAAATGAATAATGAGGGGCATAAGTCCAATAATGAAGAGTTTTCCCTCTAACCTGAAAATGAACAGAAAAACGTGACTGAAACGTGTCTGTACCTGGCCTGCTGGATACACTCCACCCACTCGTTGCAGTCTGACTCGTCCTCTGACCGCAGCTCCAGAGGTTTCTGACCTTCATGACCAAAAATGACCAGGAAGTAGTGCTGCGTTCAACAGAAACAACCAAACAAAAACACTAATTAAAGCTTTATCCTCTTGATAAAAAATGAGTATATTTAAATTGAAAAAATGATTACAGGGAATGCCAAAGCACAAGTAACAAGGCAATAGGATAAAAGTAAAGTCTGAAGGTTAAATTAAAACTAACAGTGGATTGATTAGTTTCCTGGCCGATCAACCTTTAAAACAACTGATCATCTGATTCTGATTTTGGCTGATGCAGATTTTTTTTGTCTGAAAAGTTGCAAAATTTGGTGACAAAGCTGCAAAGTTGCCACCACTGGGGAGACTACAGATAACTACAGACGTGACATAACCCGTCTTTCAATGCAGAGCTGAAAGGACAGTGGCTGGTTTTCCCCTGAGGAGGATAAGATCGGTTTCTCATGGAAGCAGCAGCCAGTCGGCGATCTCCCAAAATTAAGGAAATTGCTGCCAACTTATCAGTACATAACAAAAAATAGACACACAAGGACTAAAAAGACATTTGGATTCCAGATCTTTTACAGGCTCAAAATCGAGAGGACATTTTTGTAAAGTAAAAATCTTAATGTAACCACAGTCTGACCAATGGATTTATGAAATGAAACAAAACATTTTAAAGTCAGTAGCATCAAGAATGGTGGTTGGTGGTGGTGAGGAGAGACGCTGAGACCCAGGTAAGATGATGATGAAGAGTTTAATGACAAGTGGCTCAAACAGTCCAGGACAGGCAGCACGGCAGAGAGACTATAGCACACAGCTAAATGCCGGTAGCAACTGATTAAAGGACTAGCACTGAGAGCTAACAAACCAGGACTAAAACAGTTCAACTGAACGGAAACAGACAACAATAATCACTGGCGTACACACAGACAATAGACAATAGACAAGGACCCAACGAGGAACACAGACAACAGGTGGGACTAA
The DNA here is from genome assembly GCA_903067075.1 of Micropoecilia bifurca. Lineage (NCBI taxonomy): Eukaryota > Metazoa > Chordata > Actinopteri > Cyprinodontiformes > Poeciliidae > Micropoecilia > Micropoecilia bifurca. Next base: position 9,317 of record CAEGAF010025476.1, read on the forward strand.
ATACACTGGGAGGGTAATCCCAGGAACGGGACACAGCTGGGATCAATCAACCAGAGACAGAGACTCACAGGGAACAGGATAACAATAAACACAGAAACAACTCAAAAATAAACACACAGAAACATGGATCATGACAAGTAGAGTGCTAAATCAGTAAAGTCTCTGTCTGAGATGGAATGTTTTAGTCTTGAAAACATCTAAGACGTTTTTATACCAAATTACTTCACTGCAAGTTTGTAGCCAGCTTGTTTTATAACCAATGGTGTCACAAGGCAAATAATTTGAAATAAAATCTAAGCAAGCACAAGTCATCAATTTTTTTTGTTTTGCTTCTGGCTTTAGGACTTTAAAATAATAATATTAATAGGACATTCTTTTTATCCTCACTATTTGGTCTGAAAGTAAAATTGTATAGTCAGGCCTGTCGCAATAAGCAATAATAAAAAAAGTAAAGTTCAATAATTTCCACTTGAATGATTTATTGTTTTTCTGTTTTCTCTCTTTCAACCTAAAGCTGGATAATAAAAGTCTTCAGTCTGGTGATTTGATCTCAATCAGGCTTTGTTTGAAGAACATTTTTTTTACAGATACTTCACCACTTTATTTGTTGTTTCTGTTTTGTTCATTTATTTTGGATATTTAAAATGTTTTCCAGTTCCAGTGTTAAATATTCAGTAGAATTTAAAGTTTATTGGTCTTTGAGAACGTGTTCACAGTGGCGCAGTTGGTAGAGCTGTTGCCTTGCAACAAGAAGGTTCTGGGTTCAATTCCCAGACCTGGCCTTTCTGCATGGAGTTTGCATGTTCTCCCTGTGCATGCGTGGGTTTTCTCCAGGTACTCCAGTTTCCTCCCACAG
>CAEGAF010025482.1:0-27500 GCA_903067075.1 Micropoecilia bifurca
TCAGTTTAGATGAGTAGCATCTGTGGAGATCAGATTTCAAGTCACTTTAATACATCTTTGATCTGAACTGACTTCTTTGTCTTCCCTTGCCAAATGAAATGGTGGCGATGATGTTCTTCAGATATGATGTTGAAATAAAAAAAATACTGTTCACATTTAGCCAAGCATTGTCATTTTATGTCCTTTTTGAAATAAAATCTGCTCATCTGGGTTGCTATGTGTGTGTCTGTTTAGTTATTAGGGCAAAGGTTGTTGGAATGCAGGAAGTTGAGAGCGGCAACGATGTCTACGGGAATCCCATCAAACGTATCCGGTTTGATGTCAAACAGATCAAGGTATGAGGGCAAGCTGTTTTGATTCTCTTCATGACTTCAAATAATCAATATTAAATCTGCTTTTCGCTGTTCGAATCCTCAGATGTTCAAAGGTCCCACTCAGGATATCAATGCCATCTACACTGCGCCAACTTCAGCAGTGTGTGGAGTGACTCTGGACACTGTCGGGAAGAAGGAGTACCTCATCACTGGTATTATGTTTACCTCATCCCCAATTACATGTTTCGACATTTGAAACGTTGTTCAAAATGGATCTGTACGTCCCTTTTTGACATTTAGAATTTCTTCTTCTACATTATTTCCCTAAATGTAGGTAAACTGGAGACAGATGGGACGATGCACATCACCTTGTGTGACTTCATTGAGCAGTGGGAGGCCCTGAGCGCCATGCAGAAGAAGAGCCTGACTCAACGCTATGAGACCGGCTGCGACTGCAGGGTACAAAACGTTTCACTTGTTCTGATAAACTTAAACTATATCTAAAAGTAGCTTTTCCTCACTTCAGTCTCCTTTAAAACCCTCAGATCATCCGCTGCACCTCCATCCCCTGCATGATCAACAGCCCGACGGAGTGCCTTTGGACAGACTGGGTGATCGAGAAGACGGTGAACGGGGAGCAAGCCAAGCACTTCGCTTGCATCAAAAGGAGCGATGATTCGTGCGCTTGGTACAGAGGCAGCGTGCCACCCAGAAAGGATTTTCTGGACATTGAAGATCCATAACTCCTCTTTTGTGGAACAATCTGAAGATTGTTGCAATTTAAATGTTCCAACACACATTTACACGCACACACACATATACAAAGAAATTAAAAAGAAAAAAAAATCCTTGTAGACTTTTATTATTATTAATTGTTGTGTGGGAGCTCTGGAAAGAGGAAAGCTATTAATTACTTCAGGTTGCATGTTATGAAAAACTCTGCACCTTTCCCCACTTCAACCTTTTTTGAAGCACTTCCTCATCAACCACTTATTCTCCAGCTAAAATAATCTGTTTAGTTTACCATTTTATAGTATTTATCCTCATGTGCTTCACATCTGTAATGAATTAATTTTGGTTTATTTAAAGTGGGAGGGAAATGTTTAATGCAGCATTCAGAAACTTGAAATTTTCTCACAGCGTTCCAATTTTATAACAACACCACAGCCCCCGGCCCACCAGTCAGAACAGAGGAAAATGCACTTTGAGAACCATTTTGTTTTTACAAACACTTTCAATGGGCAAGCGACACATTTATTCAAACTTTCTATATAAAGAAACGCACATTCTGATCATTCTCTTGGCAATTAATGTCTCTGATAAAAATATGGAAAAACAAATTTTGTATTAGATTTTGTATTAAAAAAGAAACGAGATCAGTGTTAAGTGTCTGACTCAACCTTTAGGATTGTTGCATATTGAGGTTTTGTAACCAATCATTTTTCTTGCATAAATGCTGAAAAGAATTTAAATAGTTAAGTTGTCACTTGACTTTAATATAAAATTGTATAATTTTTTTTTCTGTGTTTTGCAATGTGATATCTTGTGCTGGTTTCACATGGGATTTTGGAGGCAAAAGATTTTTGCATGCATGTCCAGCTCAGACCGTTTTTGTACATTTGGCTATTAAAATGTAAATGCTGTGTTAATGTGCTGGATATTGATTATTTCAGAGTCGATGCATGAATTAAGCATTTTGTGTGAAAGATTAAATTCTTTCATTTCAGGTAAAAGCATAAATTAAGCGTGACCTTGAGATAACTAATTCCTCAGGAAAGCAGTTTGAATCAGAATGGAACAATGAACCTTTTAGTAGCAAAATGCTGCCCCCTACTGACAAAAACAAAGAAAATCAAGCCTCACGAGGCAAATCATGTGTCCAGAAGAGCAGTTTTTCTGAGATTAATATTTTTTTTTTTTACTATTCATCATTTTTACTCATTTTAGTACAGTAGTGCGCTAAAACTATTGGGTTTACCCATCATGTTATAAATAAACATACAGTTAATTTACAATAAAACTATAATGAGCATTGAATATGTTTATAGCTATCCAACTAGAGTCTTTGAAGAACAAGAAATTGCAGAGAATCGGAGATATTAAAGTGGTAATGAACCAGTAAGGGTTGCTACTTTTCTCAGTTTAATGATGCAGAGCTTATGGCAGCCCAGTGTAGAATATAATCGCACCAGATTCCTGTCGAGACCTTTTCTGAATGACATTTGTATGTGTCAGAATTAAATTAGATGTATGTAAATCCAGTTGTACAAATAGTTATTTAATGTTTCCAAAACTGAGATGGTTAGGCTAACATCATTTGTAGGATATCTGTTTTCACAATATTTAATGGCATATGTGGCAAATATGTATATTACACATAAATATTGAGTTATTAATATTCATAGTCGACATTTCAGGTCACGCTTCATATCATTCTTCCATGATATATTAATAGCTTTGCATTCATCTAGCCTTCCAGACACCGAGTATAATTTGCAGCAGGGTTATGGGAAGGTGAAATTTGAACTATTTCAAGCATCAGGTGCCATCTACACTTGTCACACTCAGCAAAACCTTTGACAACACATGTTTGAAGTAAACATAGCAGGATCAATTGTTTTCTGATTTGAAAACATTAGTTTAAGTCAGTAAACTTTACTATCCAAAGAACCATGTTTGCTTGTATTTCTATCCAATAAAACGTGTCAAGAGCCAAAGGAGCAGGTGGGGTCCACCGTCCACATCATTGTTCTGTTGGACAACCAAGGATGTTAGACCTTTAGGTCAGAGACAGATGGCTGGACGTTCTCTTTCTGTTTGTTCTTCCAGAGACTTGAATTTCTGGTTCTACCATTTACACTATTATGTGGTTCACATACGTCTGAATTATTATTTTTTTATATCAGTTTTCTAATTAGATTGTTCCAAATCATGTTTACACAAAAAGTTGTACAAATTGCATGTTTCATGTTAACTGAATGCTGCATATTTTATATTTTAAACCATGAAATAGATATCTGTTAGGGGTCATGTCTGAGATGCACATTTCTCTAGTGAAAATGCATTTTTCTAAACATGTTCTCTGTGGGTAGAAGGAATTTAGCTATATGGAGATATGTAAACATAAGCAGAAGTATATTTCATTCCTAAAATAATGACTTTCAATATTTCTTTAGTGTTCTTTTTGTACATGATGAGTTACATTTTTGAAGGCTTAAATCTTCCTGCTAAGTAGTAATAATTAGATTTTGGACATCTTCAGAGAACAGTTTCCTCCAGATACTATATGATAATACCGCTTGCCATCATTTCCACACGTTTTTGCTCTTTTGTCACAGTATAATTTGTCAAGCATCCATCCAAGCGCCGATTGCGTCAATGGTAAACAGCGAGAACTGGAAGTCACGTGTGGCTCTCTGCCGAGCGCCCAACGTCATCTTAAGCGCTGATTGGACAAACAGTTTGTGTGACGGTTCTGTCTGCGTCGTGATAGGTTCCTGATTCTTGTCTGTTAATCTTGACCCCGCCCCCTCATAATGCAGCATGGGCAAAAAATACCAGATTCGGTAGCTTCAGCCGAGAGAGCATACTCCTGTTGAGAAATATTTGGCCTATTAAATCAAAGGTAAGCGAACAAATGCGTGAGTTTACGTAATGCATGTTGTGTGTTTTTATCGTAGGTCTGGTTGCTAACCTGAACTCATGAATGCGGCTGTCAGAGACTGTTAGCAATCTGGACTCCCACATGCTAACCCACATTGCAGCGCTCAGGAAGGCAGGAGGTTGTCGCCACGTTAAGTTAGCTCGCTGGCTAAATTTGACCCCCTCAGCAACGTTACGCACTACTGTATAAAACGAAACGGACTTCAGAAGAGAGGCAATATACCGAGAAATAAAGTAGCGTAGTTGTTAAGCTAAGACATGTCTTCGTGTTTTAAAGCAATCAGGCCAAAAACTGCTGGGAGCGACGGTTAGCAAGCTAGCATGGAAGCTGAAATGACTGCCGCCGGAGTGCTGAGTCCATCCAGATGGTTAACACAAGCTGTTCAAGCCTCAGCTAATATATACGCGTTATCAATTTAAACAATTATCTAAATAAATACATTCCATAAAGGGCATGTTAGTAGAATTGGTCAGCGAAGAGGATTGCTTGGCGAGCTTACTGTAGTGGCTTCTCGGCAGCAGTCATGCAACTTCAGTGTTGGAAATGAAATGAAATTTAAATGACACCAAACTTATGTAGCGCATAGCGCCAGATAATATATGATTTTTATTCTGACCTCTGCTGTATTTTCACAGCAGTTGCACGTCCAAACAAATTGATTTATTTTTACCACCAATGAAATATCTTTCACATGATTCAAAGATCACAAAAAATAGGATAATCAAATTAAAACAAGGAGCTCTTTACGTTAAATAATTCCAGTTAATTTCTAAGGTAGTAATTTATTCAGCTATAAGGTCTTTTACCATAGAACATTGCATTTTCACCAGATTTTGGTAAATGTAATTTACTATAAGTATTATTATTGACTGGGGGTGTTGGGATAATATTGGTAATTTAATGTGATGCTGATGAATGAAATAAAGTCCCATTAACTGATGGTATGGTTGGGATTAGTTGCTTCTTGAGTTACAGTACCATTAATGTTACAGCATTTTAAAGTGTTACTGAACTCAGTTACTGGTTTACAGAAGGACCTTCTCGATAATAGGACAGTTTTATTTTTAAAGCAGGGATTGTGTGACTTTGTACAATGACACAATTGTATCTGAAGAGAATACAATAAGATTTTTACAGTCAGTTGCAACAAAATATTTTTTAAAAAAAAGTGATAAAACTACAAATAGTAGGCTGGATTGCCCATGGTGTGTGTGAATGATAGCATAGTTATTTTAACACAATGTCTAAATGTGCAAGACAGTAAAATCACTTTTCACAGTGATTATGTTATAATTTAATTCTTCCTCATTTCTTCTGACTCATATGTTAAAATAAATGACACATTGATCATACAATGTTAAGACAGCTACAGTGACATGACATGTTTAATACATATTTGGGAAATCTTAAATAAGTCAAATAAATGTTAGTCAATTTACTTGCATCTGTTGTCATTGAGTCAAAATGTCAACAGATGCAAGTAATGCATCTGTTGACATTATATAGAATGTCAACAGACATTGTTATTATTATATAGAATAATAACAAATTATTCTATATGTTTTTACATTTTTTGATTAAAAAAACAACTTTAGATTTATTTTATTATTTTTTTATATCTTATGAAATAATTTTATTCACGTAATAATAAAGCTTAAAATGAGTATTTTGTTACTGAGGAATGATATCCATTAATGTTAAGATTAAATCTCAGCTTTATTAGCATCTTGCAAAGCAGCTGCCCAGTCTGAATGTAGTCAAATGTGGTTCAATGAGAAACAATGTGAAACTGCATAGAATAAAATTTACATTTCACTTTTACCCTTCAGTCTTCATTGAACACAAATGTTTCTAAAATATGAAATTTTCTGCAACAGCTGTTTTTTTTTTTAGATAATAATGAAATGATTGATTTAAAAATTAACTCAAAAGATGTTTGTATAAAAATGAGGGGGTTTGTACTTCCAGTCAGATTAAACTAATAGTCATCTTCAGATGATGGCTGGAATGGGGACAGTGTGTGTAAGCACATGTTTTTGTGATTGCAAAAACCTGTGTTTAATTTTTATTCAAACTTGAATCAGAGTTGTTTCTGCTGTGACATGAGTACATTTCATTTTCTATGCATGGTTGTTGCATTTTATTATTATTGTTATTATCAAGTTTAAACTCGCATATTGACCTAAAACTTTGATAAAAATGCCAAAATGATAATACTAAATCATCTCTAATGTAGCTATTTTTGTGTAATGTAGTGCGCAATTGAGCCCATATTATGGATGGTAATGATTAAAACATGGATAACCAACAAGCACAAAGAATTGGACAAAAGCCTTTCCAATAAATTAATATATTCAATGTGAGCTAGTATTGAGATAATGACATATTGAAACTCATTGTAGTTTCAATGTATCGTAGTTTAAAATGACTGATGCTGTATTTGCTTGTTTAATAAAATCATGTTCCTCTTCTGAACAATAAAATTAGCCAGTCTGATGGGTTTTCAATCCCCTTGATTGAAGCTAAAGAACGAGGCTGACAAAGAGCAACGGGAACATTGTGACTAAGGAAAAAGCAGAGATGGGATTAATTGTAACTTATATCGTCACTGCAACAATCAGCGATGATATTAGGATTGTTTGCTTTCCTAATGTGATCATTGCCTACTGATGAACAATTATCTTCTTTTAAAGACGGCTTAAAGCTTATCCAGCTCTCGCATGTCCAAGGCAAGTTTCTGGTCCATCACTACGTTGACTCTGAGACTAACTACTATGCATTAACACACACACACACACACACACACACACACACACACACACACACACACACACACACACACACACACACACACACAAGTCTTTAAAGATAGCTCAGAATAACAAGTTTACATGATGTAAATGTTGGACTGTGGAGAACATAAGTGTCCAAATAAAACCCTGTATGACTTTGAGAATCAAACTGGCACCCAATTCCTGCGACGTACTTGTGCTAACAACGATTACTGCTCCGTCTGGTGTGTAGCTCCAAAAGTCTCCACACTGCCATGATGTATTATTGGGAGCTGTGTTTTAGTTCACATCGGTTTTCCTGCTTTTTTGTAATAGTTCCCCACTCTGCAGTTATGTGGGTCCCCACAGGCTCCGGTCCTCTTACTTGTATCAGTATCAGCTGCATGGGAAGGTCAGGCTGTCCTTGTGCATACAGTGGATGATCAGCCCTCCTACTGCTTGATGACGCCACTGCCCACTCTAACGAGCACAATTTCTGTCTGTGTGTGTATCATCCGCACAAGGCACTTTTCACTTTGAGAGGCCTTCATCACACTCATGGGATCTCAGTGACACAGTCGAATAAATGAGAAAACATAGGGTGCCTGGTTTTGTTTATTATAGAGTATTGACTATAATTATTTTAGTTCTTGTAGTCTGAGAGCCGTAGCTTTAACATGTAAACTTTATATGATATTTTTAGTGCAACTATTTTGTTTTTCCTGAATCTGCATGTGTTTTTTGTCCTTTAAAATTTAAGATGGCAGCAGTGGTTTCTCGTTTTATTATTTTATTTTAATTTGGACAACAAAATACTTGCAGCATGAAGCATAATGTCAAAACTTATGCTTTACATGTTCAAGTTAGTGGATAGAAGCATTATAATCTTATATTTATTACATGTATAGTACAAACATTTAACAAATAAACCCATATTTAATCAGTAACCCAATCATTATTTGTTTCAGTTTCACCAAAAAACAAAACTAGCACCAATAACAAACATCAACAATAATTCTATAATAATATTGTATATTACTCATATGGTAATTTGAACAGTTTTATGCTGGACATTTCTAAGTTCAATATTCAAAGCAATCCTCAGTTTGACTCCACTTAATGATACTCAAACGATATTTTCCAGTAGTTCTGAATTTGTATATTTTAAACTGAATTCCACCTCCCCTCCTTAGTCTTAAACAATTTTTTAACTGTTTATTTTTGGCTTTCTGAAGAATTGGAGCTGTCCGTAGTTTCACTGTCAAAGAATTTCACAGTGCGTTAATGATTTTCTAAATATTCCACCTATAGATTCTTGTTGTTCTTTTTTGTAATATTATTGATACCTTCGTGTGGTTTTGTAATTATTGCCACAGATCACTCTTTTTTTTCCAAAAGACATTTAAATACACATAACATTTAAAAAAAACTAGCGTAGATGTAAGTTGGCAGCCATAGTTTACACCTCATGAAGAGCTGCAAATGCTCCTTGTTCTTCCTGCCACATGTTTGTAGCATCTGATGTCTGCTCTTACTATAGAGGACAGCTGTCGAGAGCCAGCTGGCTCTTCAGATCCACTCGGCTTATCTCCTATAATAAACACTACTTCTGCAGGTAGCCACTGAACTAAATCTAAACAGAAGTAGTGAGAGACAAATTTGGCTTCTGTTTCGAGAATAGATTTATTTTTAAGCTGGAGCGAGACGCCTTAAAAAAGTGTTTACCTACTAAAACGACGCCACCTACTCTGATGCGACGCTGCGCTTGTTTCTCTGCAGTAATGTTCCAACGATGCCGATAGTAGACAAACTCAAGGAGGCGTTGAAACCCGGTCGGAAGGAGACGGGCGACGATGGCGACCTCAACAAGCTGCTGGCTTCTTCCGCCAAGAAGGTGCTGTTGCAGAAAATCGAGTTTGAGCCGGCCAGCAAGGGCTTCTCCTACCAGCTGGACAGCCTGAAGAACAAGTACGTGATCCTCAACCCCAGAAGCGAGGGCGCCGCGGGGCCCGCTCAAATAAAGAGGCAAGGTGAGCTTTCAGACGCAGCGGAGGCTACTTTAGAGTTTTCCATGTCTCGTGTTGTTTTAAGGTAATTGTTCTCAGAGGTTCAGCTCTCGTGTCTTGTGTCGCTCTCCTCCGTCAGCATCCGAAAATGTGATCGGCAGCCATGGCGACGGGGTCCCAGCCCCGCAGAAAATGCTCTTTCCTGGCAACAAGCTCAATCTGAAGTGGGAGCGTGTGTACAGGGTAGGAGCTGGCCTTCACAACCTTGGAAACACCTGCTTCCTCAACTCCACCGTTCAGTGTCTCACCTACACCCCGCCGCTCGCCAACTACCTGCTCTCAAAGGAGCACAGTCGGGCCTGTGAGTACCTCTGTCAGTTTGGACATTGATTAGCCCGAAAAATGTTTTGCATTGATAATGCTGACGATTTTAAGTTGATTTTAAATGTATCTTTGTGCTGTTATTGTTTCAGGCCACCAGCCAGGCTTCTGTATGATCTGCGTAATGCAGAACCATATCATCCAAGCCTTCGCCAACACTGGCAACGCCATTAAGCCCGTCTCCTTCATTAGGGACCTGAAAAGTAAGATTCCCCTTGGTAAACTCAGCAGGAGTCTGTCTGAGCAGCTCAGACAGGCAGAGTGGAAATTCTGACATGTGCTGGAAACCATTAGGAAGTCCAGCACATTACCGGAGCTTTACATTGATGTGCTGTAGTTTCGCTGCAGCCTGCTGCCCGGCTTCCTCTGCTTTCTCCTTGTGCTGCTGCAACCTTGTCTCTTTCTTCTGCGCCTCCCTCCCTCCCCCTCTTTACCTCCTAACTCCCTCCTTCCCCAATGCCCTTTCTGTCTCCTTGTGACTGCAGGCTTAGAGGAGCTGCTTTAGCACAAAAATGTGCGAGCAACCTGCTTCTCCTCCCCTCCACCTGGACTCATACGTAGTTCCATTTATGTTTAGTTGCTGCCTTTCAAAAACTCCGATATGCGATGAAAATAAATTTGTCTCTCATAGAATTAGCCTTAAAATGTAAATATGTCCCCATTATATTGGCTAAAAGCTGGAAAAGCACTCTGTAACTTGAGTTTTGCAGTATCTAATCTCACAGTTACAACTCTACTCCCTGCTGATTTCATCCCTTCTCTACTATGAGTGCACAAGCTTTGTCATAAGTGCATTGTCTCTTATTTCCCACTCTGATGTGACTCATTTCTCCATCAGTGAGTGATGTTATAGTTCTGGGAATGTGGTGATGAACACATTAGAAATCTGCCAGCTGAAAGTCTCCCATTTTTCAATTAGGAGACCACAGAAGGACCAAGATCCTGCGGCTACATTAGTGCTAATGCAGGATTTGTTGTGTGGACAAGATGCAAGTCTATAGAAGCTACTGATATATGTTTTTTTTGTAAGTAAAATCTGATTAAGGCTGTTTAAACTGATGAAAGTGAATCTTATACATCACCAGTTGCATGGAAGGTCACTTTTACTTTAACAGTATCAGAAACAATCAAAAATAAATATTTTTCTTAGTTTTAGGGCATAAAGATAGTTTCCCTTTTAAAATATTTAGTGTCCAATGGGACTTTTGTCATTGTCAAAAGTATGTGCTTTGCTCTGGCATATGTGCTATTCTTCCAAATGTATCTTTCAGCAAAACAGTTACTTCTTGCACAGCCTGTTTTGCTTCAATTTATTCAGTAGCAAGTTACTACATGCAGGGAATCTTTTTTTTGTTTTGACTCAACACTGTTTTTGAGAAACATTGCTGTTTCTCAGTGTATCTAAATTATTTGTCATGCTTCTTGATTAAAGAAGCAGAAAAGTAAGAAGCCCTTCTGTTTCCCACAGAAATCGCTCGACATTTTCGCTTCGGAAGCCAAGAAGACGCCCATGAGTTCCTGCGCTACACCATCGACGCCATGCAGAAAGCCTGTCTCAATGGATACCCAAAGTACATATTCTCATCGTTAAAGGTTTCTGGCTCTGAAAGCTGTTGTGTGGTTTACAATTTGTTCCATTCCTGTTTTGTAGACTCGATAGACAAACTCAAGCCACAACACTGGTTCACCAGATCTTTGGAGGTTACCTCAGGTCAAGAGGTAGCGTTTTGTTCTATCAGCTTTTATTTTACACATAGTATTTTATTTTTGTAAATCTTCATTCTTTATCAAATAGTTATATTTGTGATAAACTGACCCAAAGTAGCTCAAAAATCATTTTGCTATTGTATTTGCTTGCTGTCTTTTAGTGAAATGCTCCATCTGCAAAAGTGTCTCAGACACGTACGACCCTTACCTGGACATTGCCGTGGAGATCCGGGTTTGTTGCGTGATTTAACGAGACGTTTATTTCCATGTAAATGAAAGCGTTTGACGGCGTCACTGTAAATATGTGCGTTTGTATCTCCCAGCAAGCGGCAAACATAGTGCGAGCCCTGGAGCTGTTTGTCAAACCAGACGTTCTGAGTGGAGAGAATGCCTACATGTGTGCCAAGTGAGTGGCATTCATTCAGTCTTACGGCGTGCTTAAAAAATATATCTTTGGCTTGTGAAGAAATGCTGCGCATTAATTTCTGGAAAGAGATGATGCTGAATGAGTTTTCTTCAGGTGCAAAAAGAAGGTGCCGGCCACCAAGCGCTTCACTGTCCATCGGACATCTAACGTCCTCACCCTTTCTCTGAAGAGGTTTGCCAACTTCAGCGGAGGAAAAATAACAAAGGTTAACGTCACTCTTTATTTAATTGATTTTTATTACTATACTCGTGTAATAGTCTTGTACTTATTGGAACAGCTATGTATTGATGGGTGGTCTTATTTCTTTAATTTTCTTCCTTTGCAGGACGTTGGTTATCCAGAATTTCTAAACATCCGCCCCTACATGTCTCAGAGCTCAGGCGACCCTGTTATGTACGGTTTATATGCCGTCTTGGTGCATTCTGGGTACAGCTGTCATGCTGGTCACTACTACTGCTACGTCAAGGTAAGCTTAAGTATATGTACGTGTTATTCTGCTTTATATTTAAGCAATTAATGTCTAGTGTAAGTTTAATCCTTCCTTTCCTTCCTCCAGGCGAGCAACGGGCAGTGGTACCAGATGAATGATTCAATGGTTCACTCCAGTAACATCAAAGTGGTTTTGAACCAGCAGGCTTACGTGCTTTTCTACTTGAGGTGAGACAGAGCAGAAACCGATCAAAACAGGTGTTGATACCCACCGGGGGCGTTGTTGAATCATCTGGCAATATCTTAAGGATCCCCGAGTCGAAGAAGAATGCAGACGGCCAGACCACCAAGCAGGGAATGTTTCATTCTGTGAAGAACAGCGCATCGTCTGAGCAGATAAAGAGAGCGAACTTGAACGGGCCGCTCTCTTCCCCACAAGTCACCAAGGTGTCCAAAACATTTCGCGAAGTAATCGTCGCCTGCCTCCTTTAAATTTCAGTGGATTCATTTTCTCTCAACCCGACTCTCCTCCTTAGAAACTTGAGCCTGCCCAGCTGCGCAAGATCCAGTCTATGGATGGCGGCCTGGGTTTGCCCGTTTCCAGGAACGGCGTGAACTCCCAGCCGCAGCCCAGGCTCTCCAGCTGGACGTCGTCGTCGTCATCCAACGGCGCGCCAAAGGTGCCGGGCGGACCCGCGGTCATAGAGGAGCCTTTCAAGAAGGTGAAGAAGCCCTCTCCTCAGAGCCAGGCGCAGTCCCGCAGCACCACGCCCACGCCGTCCAGCAACGGGGTCGCCAGGACAGAGGGGGACAAGAAACAAAGCGGCGAGGGCAGAGGGATGGCAGCATCTACCTCATTCAAGTCTTTGTCGGACTCTTCCTCTGCTGACACGACTGACTCAAAGGTACAGAGCTTAAGAATATATGAAAATACTGTGAAAGTGATAATGTTGGTAAATATAGCCACAATGACATTTTGTCCATAGCATTTTGGGCAGTGTTGAAACCCCATCCAGTTGGCTGAAAATCACATTAGTATGATCAGGACACTTGATATGCATGAGCCAATAATTATTGCCCTCCAAACTATCCATACATTGCTGCAAGTAATTTGAGTAATTGATTATTTTATTGATTATTTTAATGATTAATTGGATAAAAAGATTGGCACATTTCTGCACATGTTTTTATTTTTATTTAACTGCCTAAGCCTTTATATACAATATTACAGACGTACATTAAAATATGTAAATAACCAAGTAATTCAATAAGAAAACAAACTTATTGGCTAAAGTGCCATATCAAAGCATTCCTTTGTTCATTTGTAGTTAAGGGTGCTTCTGTAGATAAAAAAAAGTTTTCAATACAGTGTATGTCTAAAGTGCTCATTGGCAGAAATATATCTATATATATATTTTTTTACAGAACTTGAACAAGGTGAAGCTTAAACCACTTTAGCTCTGGGTAGAACATGTTTTCAAAAATATTTTTTTAATCTTTTCTTTCTTTGCGGGTTTTGTTTCTTGAGGAGTTTACCTTTTTTGTGGTCCAGTTAACGACTAATCGATTACTCGTTTAGTTGATGATTACTTTGATGAGTAATTAATCTGCTTAATCATTTCACTCCTACTCCAACAGTCTTTTGCAATAGGAATATTGCAGACACTGACATTGCGAGGTCAGATATAAAGATAAAAAGATGCGGCTCAAACGTTAATGAATTTAACTAGAACAAAAGGTAGTTCATTATTGACAAGTGAAATGGGATGTGGGATTTCTGCTATGTTATAAAAAGTCCTGTCTAATTATCTTAATTATGAGGGCTTTAGCTATGTGCAAAATTATTAATTCCTTGTTTCTTTCAGTTCTTGCCTCCATCAAAGAACTTGCAATACATTTTTCCCTTTTTTGCTTATTTCAGTCGAGAATCTTTCGAAAGACTTGAAAATAGCTCAGTCTCTGTCAGTTGGGATTGATAGATATTTCTATTTTATCTTTTTGTATGTAATAAAATAGATGAAAGAGAACAGTGCAGCAATACTTTTGCGTGACATAAAGGAAAAAGCAAGTCTACCTACATCTTTGTTTTGCCAGGAGTCCGTTGGTCCAAAAAGCGAGCCGGTCAGAGAGACGCCCTCCACGCCTCGGAAAGGCTCCAGCAGCTTGGCCTCTCCGGCCCGCAGCGTGGAGCGCTCTCAGAGCACAGAGGAACAGAAGACGGCCAAGTTAAAACCCCCGGCGCTCAACAACATCACGTCTGAGGCCACCAGCATCATGTCTCCACCACCTGCCAAGAAACTGGCTCTGTCAGCCAAGAAGGTGAGTCTTCTATGAACCCTGAGCATCATTACAGGCAAATATTCAAGTTTTTTTCTCTACTTTGTGTAATAATTGATTTTGCCTGCTGTATCTGTCTAATCAACCATGTTAGATTTTCTCCTCTTTTTCTTTAGCTCCCCTTTTTTTCTAACCATTTCTAATTCTTCTCTGCCACACCCCTTCTTCCTGGCATTCTTCCCGCCATCTTGTCTCTTTCACACCCGTCTTCCTGATATGATTTTTCTTCCTTTTTTTTTTGTCACATTCATGGCTATTTTTCTTTAGACCACCAAGTTTTTATTTATGTCAATAACTGCAGGCTTACAGTCAGAGTCTGAGCAACATTGATGCTCTGCGCCATTCGCCAAAGCAGCTGCCCACCGACCCTAAACATCAAAATCAACTTAAATACCCAGCCGTCGCCTCAGCCTATCACACTGACAGGTATGTTAAAATCTGCATTTTTGTTTCAGTTCCCACGTATCTTGTTACAGGACTTACATTTGTTCATTATATTTCTCCCCCCCCCTCCTCAGAGTTAGTCCATTTAATCCTCTTAAAGCCCAGTTATCACCTTTTTCCCACTCGTGTGGATCTCACAACCAGCCACTTTTCTCCACGCCGCAAAAACCAAAAGCCAGCCTTTCTCACAAAACCAATGGCCTTCACAGTCCGAACCCAACGAGCCCCAAGTCTTCCAGCAACCTCGGCCCCGCAGCTCAAGAGCCAGACCTCGACCCTCTGGCTCACAACGTCAGCCTAAAGAAGAAGAAAAAAAAGAGGAAAAGGCGACACTCTGAGGTGGAGGATGATAAAGAGACTTTTCCATCCTCGGCTCCTTCCACACAGTCCAGTCCCACAGAGTCGGCGCACGAGAAGAATGGCAAGAAGAAGAAAAAAAAGAAGAAAAAGCGGAAACTCGAAGGGGACGATGGGGAACAAACTGAAGACGGGGAGTTCGTCCAGTCACATTTGGATGCATCGAATCAGGAGGAGGATTGGTGTCAGAGCGGCTTATGGAGCCTCACGCCTCATTCAGATGCAGAGCCATCAGATCAGAAACCACAGGAAGCTGAATCGGTGAGGAAAAAGAAGAAGAAAAAGAAGAAAACAGTTGAACAGGAGGAGTCTCTGCAGGAAATAAACTCCAGATGCTCCACTTCAGAAAGGTGGGTGAAAATTTATAAATTTAAATGATTTTTTTTCCTAGCATTTCCATATCAAATTGTCAGCTTGATCAACCACTTTAGCTTCTAGCAAGCTCTAAGCACTCGCTTAAAGCTTTTAGACTTCCAGCAAAGTTTTGTTTTGTGAAACGGATCCTGTGTGATTTGAGTTTCATTACTCAGCTCTTCATAAAGTGCTGCACATCAGTTGCCCATCTTTATAAATGTTTAATTTGCTCTGCCTTACAAACTTAGTCGATTCAGACGCATCCCTTCCATCTGCTATATGGAAACTCCTAAATTCTTGTGTGCTCCAACAGGGATCCGGAGACGAAAAGTGCAGACATCTGTCACGATGCAGAAGATTTAATAAAGGTGAACAATAAATTGACTATAAAGAAGAAAAAGAAGAAGCTAAAAGAAGAGCAGCGAGGAGCGAGAAAATGCTCTGAAGATGAGTCTGCAGAAGAACCTGCCTCCAAAACTATCTCCACAGAGGACAGAACAGTTGGCAAAGAAAGTACAGGTGAGCTATTTATGACAGAAAACCTCAGTCTGTTGCGCAACGTAATGATCCCTGTTATTCATTTTATGCCACATTTTTTATTTAATCATTTAAACAATCAATTTTCCTTAAATGAAAAAGCTACAGTAATGCACTTATTTTTATATTTTCAAGACAAATAGCCCAAATATTCATAGTGGCAGCTTAAAATGAGACTGAACTGAAAATAAAGATAAATGGGTCTTGGTTCAGACATGAAAGTGATTCCAAAGGGAAAAAAAATTATCTGCTTATATCCTACTTTTTTATTTGAAGTGGCTAAAAAATAATTTGTGAATAAGAAATCGATTACTCTCATGTGTATCTAAAAATATTAATGTTGACAAATTATTGTTGTTTATCAACTGTTAATTGCAGCTGTAATTACAAATTTAGACGTATGTATATCTGGTTTTGTTTTTTGTTGTTGGTGTTTCACAATTGATTGCGAGTGGATATATTGTGCTGCACCATTTATCCAAAATGTTGAAAGCTAATAAACAGTTGGTTTGGTGACTCGGTGTTTCACCAAAAGTCAATAACATGCATTTTACTGGCTTGTACCTCGTCTGACTTCCCTTTTTCTCTCTGATGATGATCAGCCTCGGTGGTGATGTGGGACAGCCAGGTGAGGGACGGCTACAAGCGCAGCAAGGCTCCAGCGGCCGATGGAAGCGCTGCGGTGAAATCATCGAACCACGTCGTTCCTGCGGGTTGGGACGGGAAAAAGAGCAGCGGCGTTGTGGAAGAGCTTCTCAAGAACTCCACAAACAAAGCCTATGGAGCCAACGGTGTGTAAACCCGAAGTCATGGTGTTTGGAAATAAAATTTGAAACGCTTTAACAAGTCGGTGTGTTTTTCGCTCCAGTCCTCGGCTGGGATGGCGAAGTCTCTGCTGTCAGCAGGGATGCGATTGAAGATGCCCGCAGTGCCATGTGTGACACGGTGATTGATGAGTGGGATGAGGACTTTGACAGAGGAAAGGTGAGGAAAGAATTGAGGGAAACCAGTGTTGTGCAGTGGATCTTAAGTGCACACACACCCTGCCATGTTTAGGATTCTTACAATAAAAAAAATTAAAAAAATGTACCAACCTTTTCCATCTTTAATGTGACACATACACCATACAGTTTAATTGGGAAAAACAAGTCAGTCTTAGTTGGGTGTTAAGACCTCCCTTTTTTTTTAAATGCTCAGGTGAAGAAAGTTAAGAACTACAAAAAAGAGAAGTGGAGGAGCGGCAGCAGCATCTTCCAGAAGATCCAGGACAGGCGGAACAAGTGGTCGGTAACACCCGGAGCGAAGCGGGTTTTCGGAGTGCGACGCTGAAGTCTCGCCGACGGGAAAGCTGGACAAGCCACACTGTAACCCAAACGTCTGTTCCTCCTCTTTCTCCTGTTTTCATCTTTGCTGTGTTGAAGACCGTTTCCCCAATTTAGGAGAACAATTTGTGCCATAAGCCATCCCCACTGATGGTCTCACCAGTTCAAAGGTATTAAATATGAAAATGTTGCCTTTGTTGGCTCATTAACAACATAAAAAAAAATCCTCATATCTGTCACTTTAATTGCTAAGTGTCCATATTCTTTAAGCCTTAGTTGCTGTGTTAAAACTGTTCTGAAATTAAATAAACACCGCATAAATATGAGGAGTTCACTGTAACACTTTGGCTGTCGTGTGTCCGACTTTGACGTGGTCTCTGCAGGCATAAGGGCTTTCAAGTTTAGACAGTAAAGAAGTGACCTTTGTTTTAACCTTCCTCCTTGATATATTCTAAACCAAATTATTCAGACATTTAGATGTTTTAATTATATATATATATATATATATATATATATATATATATATATATATATATATATAAACATTATCAAAATGGTTTTNAAAAAAATTTTAAATATATTTATTTTATATTTTTATATATATATATATATATATATATATATATATATATATATATATATAAACATTCTCCAAATGGTTTTAAGTTGGTGCTGTCGTGTCTTTTTTTTTAAATTATTATTATTTTGGACCAAATTTTGCCTGCTCATTGTTGGTGAAATAATGGTTGAAATTTCCAGGTTTTTTTGTATATATATGCATGACTGAATAAGGTCTGTGTCTTTTTATTTTATCCTTTTTTTTCTTTTTCTTTTTTTTTCATGGTATCAGTTTCATTTTTTATCTTTTCTAAAACTGAGCATCTCGGTTGTTTGTCCGGAGGCCTCGGGTGTGGAAATGGAACCTTTTCATTCTCTACAACAACTCTCCCACAATAAGTATCACTTTTGTATTTTATTTTAGAGACTGCATCAGAATTGGATGTGATCGTTTCTTTTTATCTCTATGCAATTTTGTGACCATCACGCCAGTCATGTAAAAACTGGGCTGAGACTCAGGAACCCGGACCTCATGTATCCCACATCAACCCTGTGTCCAGATCCACCTGCCTTCTTCCTTCTTTCCTTCCTCCTGTTTCATTTCAGCGCAACCATTCTACCTGGACCACCACGTTTGCATCCTGTACATCTTGTAGAAACTGTTTTATACAAACGATTTCAAATTTGGGTACTGTCGGGGTGGGGGGCACAAACGCGTAGAAAAACCTTGTTCTATCAAAACGCTTTGCCAACGTAGAAGACTGTACAGTCCGTCTTGTGCTACCTGTATTACCCTTAAATGCTGTAAAGATTTGCCCATGCATTTCTTTTCATTTTAGAGATGTTGCCTTGAATTGGCTACAACACCTATAGAATTTAATGTTATAAATATCTAATTTAAAGAACAAAAGAAAGATCTTTAATGTGCTAATACTCAGTTGATGGATGTTGACTTGAGAATTTACCTGCAATGTGTTTGTGTATAAGACTTACCTGTTTTCATGCAAGTTCTCCTCTGTCACTGTAGTCTGTATACAGAGCAGGAGAAGTTGACGGGGTCTTAACTTCTGTAGGACATTTTTTGTCAACTGTGAAATCATAACATAGGCTATGACTCTCAAAGAGGCACAGAGGAACATTTAGCGTGAATGTTTGCAACGATTCTGTGTTTTGCACCGCACATTTTTTTTTTCTGAGCAGGAACTGGAACTTTCATAATGAAAGAAGTTCTTGCCACAATGCATTTAAGTAAAAAGGTGCAATAAAGTTGTGACTTTTGTGAGTAGTTTTTTTTAAATATTTTTTCTATTAATACATTGAAATATTACATATTTATAGCTTGCATACAGTCTTGGAATTTTTCTTGACTAATTTAGTTTCACAGTACTGTCACCATGTTTTGTCTTATAGGATACTTTTTATCAAAATTATAACGTATTGGTTTGATTTTCTTTTAAGACGTCACACCCTGTCATCCCATGGTGACGTTATTAGACACTAATAGAGGAGGTTAGAAAATGTGTGTTTGTGGCAAATTGTCATACCAAGATCAAAATAAAATTGCTCTGATTAGTTATTTTCTATGCAAATACGTAAATATCTGTCGAAAACAAAAAAAATCATTCAAGAATATTCGTGTGTGACAAAGCGGGACAAAGTAAGTTATACGGACTGCTCAATTTATTTTAAAAAAGCATGTTAAAGAATTACAGAATACTAATGTAAAAACTTTTTTAAAAAAACATACGCACGTAAAAAAAAAAAGCATTCGCTTGCCATACAAAAGTACTTTAATTTGCTTTACGCATGCAGAGATGCATTGAAGTGTTGAGAAAAGTTAAAGGTGAGTTAGACCGTGACATCACATCTGGGGTGGGAGGCGCCCAGCATGTTGCCTGGTTCCTCCCGAGTGAGGAGGCGGATCGGCGGAGCACCCAACACCGGACAGAACGCGCATATCTCAGTCTGAACACGAGAGTGGCAGCGAGACAAACGTAACAGCAACAGAAGAAGGAAAAAAAAAAAAAAGATTTCGGTGAACTTGGATCTCAAGGCTGCTGCTGCCGGAGGAGACTGAGGGGAGGACAGCAGCGAGACGAGCAGAGCTGGAAGGAAGAAGGAAGTAAACGCAGCAGGGGGAGGGAGGCAGGTGCTTGGATCCGCTCCGGGCGCCACAGAGAGCGGCATCCCCCCCCACCCCCCGGTCAGTGACGCCCGCGGCAGCATCAGGACCACCAGGGATGGAGGGCGAGAGTCACGGTTTGTCTTCGACACTTTGGCTTTCGGCTTCGATGCAGATTTGAACGCATGTTCCTGACAGCTATGCGCGCGGTATGCGGTGCCAGTCAGAAATGTCACAGTCCATAAACGCTGCGCGTGTTGGTGATGTGTACTAAGAAATGTTAAAGCCAGGAGCGTCGCTATCCGCAGTGGATTTCAATGCGTTTGTTTATACTGTAGCCCGTCATAAGCTTCCCTTAAAACAGGTGGCCTCTGTGGAACGCAGAGCCACTGAGACATAAAAAGATCTACATACTGAATTATTGAGCATCACACTGCAGCTCTGACAGCTCGGCGCAAATATGGCTTAAAAGTTGCTTCCCTGCTCACCTGAACTCATGCTGGTTGTCCACAGGGCATGAAAGGATGACATAGCCTTTTGATGCAGTCACCAATGTTTTACTGGAAAGTCCTGACTTCATTTTATGACATGACCTGTCTGATGATGTCAGGCCTCGATGAGGTGAGGTAGCAGGATGGCTCAGTGAAGGCTGTGATTGAGCATCATGTCAATTATTTAGCTATTTAGAGTTTCTCTGAGCTTGGCGCTTCTCAAAATAGAAGCTCTGACAGTGGCCTCATTGCAGGATTTCTTTAGATGCAGTGTTGACAGGAGGAAGGGAGGGAAACAACAACTGGCAGTATAGAAACCTATTGCTAAATTAAGATGAAATGTGTTTTTTTTATGCATTAAGGAATGCATATGAACTTATTCCAAGTGTCCATTGTTTTTGTTTTTTTCCCCTGTGAGTTTAGGAAAAGGTTGCATTGAGATTGTTTTTGCAGGCGTTCCTTTTCTTCATGTCTTTTCTATTGGCAAAGCATCTAATGGATTAGTGAACAATTCTATAATGACCAGTAAAAGCGTGAGGTGAAGGTGAAAGGACATTAGTCACTGTGCCTGTCAAACTGTGAACGCGAAGGCACAAAGTGCAAGTCATGCCATCACTTCGGTCTCTATAAAAGAAAGCATCTGACCGCCAGGCCTCACGGGTTTTCTTGTACCTTATGTTAGACTTGCACCACATATTTGCGCATCTGAAGTTGTAGATGCTGTTTGATGTCCCTGTCATGCTCTCAAACTCTGCCCTGCCGATGTGGTTTTCGGTGCCTTTGCCCCCCCCCCCACTTCTACCTCTGAATTCATCAGGGTGCAGCTCTGTTTGTGAGACTCTCTTCAAAGGCTTTCAGCTGCCCGGTGTCAAAGTGGCTTCATCTTTGCTTTGCGTTTTGCCATCTTACCTGCACCTGTCAGTTCAGTTCTGCCCCGTTTCTCTTTGTATGTTAGAATGTGTACGTACAAAGGAAATGGTGCATCAGTTCACAGGCGTGGAGCTCCACATTTGCAGGTAGGTGTGGTAAATGCGGTTATGGGTGTCTTCTCTCTGCTTCTCCGTGTTTGATCCTTATCTGCAATGTGATTGGCAAGGTGAGATGTAGTAATCTATATATTATGAGGCACTCTATATTATACTCACTTATTTCAAATGCTTTCTTGAATCCTTTCATGTTTTGTCACCTCCTAATCACAAACTTCTATGTAGCATGTTGATGCCACCACTGTTTTCTACAGTGAGACTGGTGTGTTAGGTGTTTTAGTTTTCTGTCAACATATTATTTTACTGTTATCTGATCAAATTACTTTTTGCCACAAAGAAGTTTATTGCTGTTATGTGAATGTTCAAGGAGTGTGGATACTTTTTGCAAGACAACGCATTTCCGATAAGTTCTTCTAATGTTTGAAGCATTTCTAAAAATATATCACATCTGTAATTTTTTTTGTGTGACACATCTTTTGAAAAAAAAAAAAAAAAAAAAAAAAAAAAAAAAAAAAAATATTAAAAAAAAAAAAAAAAAAAAAAAAAAAGTTAAATAAAAAAAAAAAAATTTAGAAAAAAAAAATATAAAATCTTTTTTTTTTTTTTTTTAAAACAAATTTTCAAAAAAAAAAAAAAAAAAAAAAAAAAAAAAAAAAAAAAGATTCTAAAAGAATTGCAGCTTCAAATATTCTGTCAAATCTCCTCAAATCAGGTCGGACAAAACTCTAAAAATAAACCTGAGTGCTTTTAAGAACTGCACTAATTAAACCAGATTTAAAAGGGACTTCTTCCTAAAATAGTAAATCTCACACAAATGGCTAGAATTTAAACCACATACTCTTGTTTTCTTTGATCATAATCAATAGCTGTTGTAAGTGTTATACATATTCAGTTGAATGTATTTGCAGCGGGGCTGAATCATCCTCCTCTCGGCCAGTTGTTAGTCAGCAGAGGTGTTGTTATGATGTGTGGGAGTTCCTCCAACACAGATCAGTGGAGTTTTCTGTGTGT
The DNA here is from genome assembly GCA_903067075.1 of Micropoecilia bifurca. Lineage (NCBI taxonomy): Eukaryota > Metazoa > Chordata > Actinopteri > Cyprinodontiformes > Poeciliidae > Micropoecilia > Micropoecilia bifurca. The sequence continues at coordinate 22,219 of CAEGAF010025482.1, forward strand.
TTTCTATTCAGCGAGGAAAAGTTCTCTTCCTGTGTGAAGAACCTCTAGGGGACATATCCATATCCATCCCAATATTATTAGATATGAGGAAACATCGTCTGCTAGGCTAAAGAAACATGTCAGCATTGCTGTTGTAATGAAAACATAAGTGTTGCTATGGCATATTTTGTCCACTTGGTGGCATGTGCTGTTTGGCTTTGTGTGGCCTTCACGCTCTGCATACAAGCAGGAAATCACACCTCTGTCACCGCGCTCATGTCGAAAATGATGATGTTTGTCTCTTAGTGCGAGCGTACATGAATCACTGAGGTGTGGCTGTATCAAATATCTGTGAAATTCCAGGCGTATTGGTTTGCAATGCATTTTTCTCCATTTCTTCTACCTGCAAAAACAAGGCCTAAAGAAACATGGATAGATGTATTGTAGATGATGCAGCACTGGGAAAACAATGTCTCAGTGTCCAGTGCATCAAAACAGCCATTTGTCAAAAAGTTATGATTGAGATTTTATGTGATTAGCTAAGACAAGGTAAAACATAATTATGAATTGGAAATTAAAATCAAATATGCTTCTCAATGACATTTCTTCAATTTCCTTGCTGTGTGTTTAACCTTATCCTTGTCTGATCAGCTGTGTCTTTTCTGAAGAAAACCCCCTTCACAACACGATGCTACCGCCGCCAGGTTTGAACATGGAGATGATGTGTTCAGGCAGATAATTTTTTTTTTGCCAACCATAGCATTTCCAGAACCACTGGCTTTCAATACTCTCCTTGCGAGTCCTGTTTAGGTTGAAGGCAGTTGTTTTGGTCAATTTTTAGTGCTATAATGTTTTCAACTTCTCCATAACTTGATTCTTGACCTTTCTGGTGTGGTCTTGATGTTGCAAACCTCGGTGGCATTCACGTAACAGCTTTATTAATATTATACACAACAGGACTCGATGTGCAGATTAAGTGACTTCTCAAGGAAATTGGTTACACCATTTAGGAGTAAAAGAGGCTTGATTAAAACACAGAATTTTCAGACTTGGTCAGTTTTGCAAGTCACTGTGGCTTGTCTTTTGGACTCTCGCTAAGGTTTTTAAAGTATTAATGTGTGAATCCGTGAATAGTCCCACCATCTATTCACACCTATCTATGCTTGAACTGCTGAGAGTGTCTTTTGAAGCTCAAGCAGAAAATATTCACCCTAAATAAAACTAGAATGTGCCGTAGTGCTGACTCCTCTGTGTGTCGTTCCTCTGGGTGATGTGCAGCTGTAAGCATTTAAAGCAGCCATTGCAGTTCATGCCAGGGTCAAGCTGAAGCATTTGGACCTCTGGCGATGAAACAGGGGCGACAACAGTTGGCATGCTCGCTCGTGCACACTGTACAAAAAAGTCTGAAAAAAAAGCTGCTTTCAGTAACAGCTGCCTAAACCAAGTCGATGCTGTGTCGCGTGATTGGAGGGATAAGTTGATGAATTGATTAATGGCAGCGTGTGTTCAGGTGTTGGGGATGGTTTGTGTGACTGACAAGCAGGTTGATTCAGAGTGGCAGGAAAAATAACGCCAGCCAAAGAGTAAAGTGAAGTGAGTAAACACAGCAAATTGTTTGGTGATTATAAACACAGTTTGCGTTGCTGTAGGACTCTGTGATTGCCTGTGCGATTCATATCTCGAAGCTTTCATTACTTTTAAGGGTGAATGCAGGTTTGAGATCAAGAAAATGAGAAAAACCGCCGAGGCCAGAGACTGAAATCAAAATCTGCTTGGGCTAGCTGCTGACAGTTCATAGCGAAGGTCGTGCATGTTTTTCCATTTGAGTCTTCAGTCTGGGGAGTGTGACACAGGACTGACTGATAGAGTATAGTCCTGTATACCAAGCAGCAACAAAGAGCTGAAAAGGGGAAAGAGAGAGAGAGAGAAAGAGAGAGAGAGAGAACAGCTGAGGCGAAGACATGTAACATAAAAAGGGGGAAGAGGGAGAAAGCAGAAGTGATTTCAGCATCCCAGCAAGTTGCACATTCTAATCAAAGGGGAAGAGAAAGTTGGTGAGTGTGAGAGATTTTTATTTTTCGCAAGGGAAGGCAGAGAAGTCATCCGACTCGGGGATTAAGTGAGGCAAAGCCACTCAGGGAAACAGCTGGGAGTCTCTCTATGACAAGGAGTTACTGTCAACAGCCACAGTGTGGACTGAAGGTTTTCTGAACTTCCCCCTTTTTCACCGAGCTGAGCGGCGTGTCGAAGGAGCAGCTCGGCCACCAACGGCGACTTCACACACAGATACAGATTCCCTCTCTGAGGCCATGGGGACGGTGAGCGAGCTGTGTGTGTCCAGCCTCCAGACGTTCTTGTGTCCAGCTGTGAAGACGCCTCCAGGTAAATTGACATCAGAGCAGGATTTAGAAAAGCGCATATCACAGTAACAATGTCCTGAGCGCTCAACAATTAGACGAGCAGCTAATTGACGGTTCAGGCTTGTCCGTTTTACCGCTGGCAGGGACACACAACTTCCCTGGAGATGGAGGCAAACGGTCGGACAAAAATAGAAAGAGATTCTGGTAACTTAATCCTGTTGTCGCTATTTAACCCTGTGCACACTTACTTAAAGAGTGTGAGGCGATGTTTTTACTACTAATCTCCACAGTCATGTTGACATGTACAGCTAATACTCGCCACGGATGTAAACAGCAAAACACAAAGGAAAATATCTGCTATTCTGTTTGAGACAAAATATTCTTTTGCTGGACTTGAAGCCACTTCCCCATTATGTGGTAATGCCCAGAACTGGATGGCGACGAAGCGGATGTGCCTGCTGCCATGTCAACGTGCGTCGTTTAGTGTCGCAACTGCATTCCAGGTCACTGCAGGTTTTCCGCTGGGAGCGTTTAAACTGTTTGTTGTCGTGACTGCAGCAGGTTTGTTGTCGTTGTGGCGAATCAGCTGATGGAGTGCGTACTGGGCGGGAAAGGGTGCTGTCTGTGTGATTTCAAAAGGCCTGAATCAGCAGCGCTGTGTGTGTGAGGAGAGGGTTTTTTTTTTTTTTTTTTTAGCTTTGGATATTTGACGGGGATGTCATCTGGGGTTTTTTTCTTTTTTTTTTTGTTTTTAGAATTGAGTTGAGCTGAATTTCCATGACCTTTGTGAAAGCTTATGAAATTGAAAGATGTGCGCTTCTGTTTCAACCAGGTATTTACATAATCCCTTTACGTTTTTTCCCCCGGTATCTGATATTAAATCAGGATTCCTTCTGACAGAAGTGGTGGAACATAGTCAAGTTTGTAGCCACTTTTCTTACACACCTTGGAATTTCCAGGGGAACTGAAATCAGAACTTTGTGGCCATTCCAAAACACTCAAATGATAGTTCATTTACTTTTACGCTTGGGCTCATTTTCCACTTGAAAGACCCATTTTTTCCCCTTCCAGATTCTCACATAAAGTTCTTTCTTTATGATATGTCCTATTTGTGAAGTTCATTGGTCTTTCCTGAAGCATGTCAACCACACAGCATGATGCTGGCACTCCTGTACCTCAAAGATGAGATGATGTACTGAAGCCTCACCGTTTTTCTCCGTAATGTAACAATGCACACAACCACTTCAATCTTAGCTTAGCTTAGACACATAAGGTCTTCTTTCATAAAGTGATTTGAATATCTATTTTTCGTTGTAGTTCCTGTGTGAAGATTGCTAGAAGATTACTTAAACTGGATGACCTCTTGCTATGACTTCAACAAAAACAGGGTTAAATATACAACAGCATAAGGGAAATGAGCAGATTTTCTTTTTAGGTGTAGAGCATGCAACAGTAATACAAAATATATACCAACAGTAATACAAAATATATACCACCAGTAATACAAAATCTATTTATTTGAACACTTTTTCTATATAATTTTTGCTAATAAATGACCCAGATGCATTTATGCATTTTCAGGCCACAACAGTTTCTATTTAAATACCATTATTATGTTTTAAGAATTTTTTTTCTGACCTCATCTTCAGTCTTTTTTTTGAAAAGTGTTTTAGTGTATCTCTCCTCTTCCCAGCTGCAAATGTCAGACCAACCATAGAGGGATTACGTGACTCAGCACGCCGACATTGGGCATCGCGTCCCGGGCAACAGATATATTAATAATTTAGCTGACTAATAACAACACAGTCACCATCTGGGCTGTGAGACAGGTGCACTGTGAAGCATTTGCTGAGACTCTGGCAGGGAGCCTATAGAGAGCCGACTCTGGGGGCAGCTGAGGACACTGATCTGTATGAAGGCTCACACAAGTCCGTCAGACGCAGCGAGCGTCCGGGAATTTCTGCCAGATCAGCTTGTCGCAAAGGAGCATGTGGTGATGTCAGTTGTTGCCGGCTATATTTCAAGCTTGTGGTCGTTCTCTGAAAGCTTTTGTTTTACTGCCATTGTATTCGGTGTGTATGTCTATTTTCTTTGCTTCTCGGGATTTTAAAAGTATTGTTTGCGCTTAAGATATAAAAAATATATATATATTTATTGATGTGTCCATTTTTGTGTAGGTGTAATTTCTTAAGCCGTACAGCTGGCCACAAACTAAAGTAAGGAATATCTAGACCCACATTTGAAAAAGGACACACTGAATTCACACTGTTGTCATCCATTAAGCCAAAAAAAGGAAAAAAACAAAAAAACATGGGTATTGAAACAAAAGCATTAGCAAGCTGCAACTAATTTGGGCGCATAATAAACTAATCAACAGGTTTTACTCTGAATCGAACAGGTGTTTACTAACAAAATACCAAGACAGAGAGATGTCATAAAGTGGTTATAAAGCGAATGCAAAACAATTTGGAGTCATTTATTCTACAGTGGAAAATTTCATTATAGGGTGGAATATATTCAAAATAGCTTCCAGAGTGAATATCTTAGCAAATTCACTCTAAGTTTAAATTAGTGTGAATTACAAAAATAATAATAATAATGATAGAGAGATAATTAATAATTATCTCAGGCCACAGTTAGCAGTTGTTCATGACACTAAATTACAAATAAACTGTAGAAGTATCTTGTTTCGAAGTTTTGTCAAAAGTAAACTACAGCCTCCTGTGTGATGTAAACCAAACAGCATTTCCACACAAACATAATGGTGTTTTCTAGTTGTTGTTTGATGAAAACTACAACTGAGTAAAGTTTAATTTCATCCCTTTTTAAAGTATCCAGAACATGACTTATGGAGATATAATTTCCACAGTTCCTATTATTTAAATATGTAGTAAGGATAATTAATTAGTAAATGCGTGCACTTGGATAGCGTAAAGGAAATAT